>WHYT01015040.1:123225-151704 GCA_009806455.1 Tetrax tetrax | reverse complement strand
TTGTTGTTGTTGTTGTTTTGGTAGCCTGCATGTCTTCAACTAAGCATCCCATGTAGCTCACTTCCAAATTTCAGATGCTGGGCTGAATTCATTTTAATTCTGACTTAGTGCAACCGTTCTAGTAACAAAATAAATAATAGGTTGTTATTCTAGCTACAGAAATAAGAATATTTACTAAATATCAAGTTGACTTAGAAGTTCTTCGGGGTCTTGAAGCATCTCCATCCTCAGTACAATACAAGCACATTCATATACTATAGTGTAATTTTGTGTTCAAGTAATAAAGGCAGACTCTACGACATTGTTCTCCCTCCATGCAGAACTGATTAGCTATGAAAATAGCTTATACTGCTTTTGTATTGAAGTTGCCAGTTAACTGTGCATCCAGTAGTGAGTTTAGCACTAGCTGAGGTTGCTCATATGCTTCTGAACCAGTAGTATGGATGAATCCTTGGATTCCTAAATGAATATCTGTAAATAGTATTTTTCTTTTTTTTTTTTTTATAAAAAATGTGCTATGCATATACTCTGTTTCTTCACTGTGTTTTTGTAGCCACATAATATAACCTTACCTAGAGATTGTTCTTGTTTACTGTAAGCAGGAGTTTCACATTCTTTTACATATTGTTTTGCTAAATCATTATATAGTTACATGCTGGATGAGGTCCTTCTGCTTCTGACGTAGGATGTGTATTCATGGATCATATGTTCCATTCCTTGCATATTTTCCATGTTTCTTTGTGCACTGTTCAAAAGATTTCCTCCACAAAACTATCATACAGAGTACAATTATCTTTTACGATCTGGTATTTGTTGGCATTGCTGCTGTATAAAGTAAAATCAGCATCTGGAGACATGAACAACTTGTTTATTAAACTATTGTATGTTTGTTTATACCTCAAGTCATTCAAAACACAGTGCTTGTTTCCTAATATTACCAGAGAAACCTTATTCTTCATGTAAGATTTACTTGCGGATTATACCTGCTGATTAATCAGATGAGTAAACAATTGGAATTTCTCTGGTAGCCTGCCTTCAGATCTCTACTTCCATTGTTCATATCTGCTATTTTCAATGCTGTCCTAGTGTGTAGAATTTCCCTACTGTTTTTAGAGCTGAGTGTAATAACAATATAACTTTCTTTCCATATATTTCGTGCATGTGCATTGCGAGGGGTGATTTTGTAGATACCGCATATATAGTTAGACCATAACAGAGAAATCGGTAACAATCACCTCTGTATGAACTTCATGGATTGCAAGTAATCCTAGGAAAGCTAAGCACAAATATGTTCTGCAAGAGCAAGTAAATCTGCAGATGTTGCAGCTCATATGCATGTGGTCATCTACAAGACACTCTTGGAACTGCAGGAATAAAGGAATGGGAAACTAAAGAATGAACAGCATAATCTACAATGGGGTTGAATATGTTGAGAAAATTGAAATAAATTGGAATATAACTTAATCTTGCATTCTTCTTTTGAACAACCTAATTGTGACTGACAGGAGTAGCCCTTTTTCCCAAGTCCCAACTTAGCTAAGGAGAGATGGGGAAGGAAGTGGCCCCCATCAGCACTTTCCCGTAGAGCCAGCTGCAGCTACCACGTTGCCTCTCTCACACCTGGGCTGTGTCTGCCTCTGCCAATCAGTTAGATGTTCAGAGTCTGCTATGCCCAGACACTTCTATGCTTTTATGTATGAAAATGGGATTCCCCTTCAGTCTGCCAGAAAGACTTAACCTCCAGGCAGGTAAGTGTTGAGGTTCCTGCTGGATATGTTTTCCTTTTAAGCGGTATGCTACACTGTTTTAAAAATTTTCAGCTAACAAAAGTATTTCCGATATTAACAAAGCAAAATCATTTGTGGGTGAATCATTTTAAAACAATGCAGAGGACTGCATTACTTTTAAGGTTGCTGACTTTATTAGTAGATATGAAGTTGATACCAGTGAGGCAGACCCAGAAACACGATAAATCAGGGAGTTCTGAAACAGAGCCTAGTACTGAAAGAATTAATTACACACAGAAAACTCCTATTATGGAGATGAATAATTTAACAAGATATAAAAAAAAATGAAATGCCAAGGATATGATATCTTAAGTACTGAAGGATTAACTGTATTGCTTTACCTCAGACATTCCAGTTATTCAGTGAAGGCTTTTCTTAACTGAGGATTTGGTTTCAGTAAATTATTTGGTTTTAAATTTAACTGAGTCAACTGACAATGTGATACTGTCCAGAGTTATACAGAAAATAAGGGAATGGTACCAATTTATTATGGTACTGCAGTGGATTTTGTTTTCAAAACACTGAATGTGAGTGTCAGGCTACGTGTATCTCCTGCACTGGTGGAAATGGTAGGAGCTAATGGTCTTTGTGATCTGGAGAAGGAAAGTCTGAGACTGCCACCCTTTGAGGGTGTAGCTGAGAGTTCTGGTAGGTTTCTTTGTTGAGACAACTAGAGCTAGCATCTTCTCATTTTAATTGTGAAAGGATGTTTTCAGCAGGGAGTTGGGGGAAGCATTCTCCTTTCTACTTGCAGAGCCCGTTGTAGTCTCAAAGGATGGTAGGGTGGAAGAGAGAACTATGAAGCCTATTTTAGTGGGGAAAGGCAGCACCCTACCTGAATTAGTCTGAAAAAAACACCTTGTGTTTATGTGTGTATATATATTCATTTACACTTTTCATTAGCAAATGGTCTTCTTTGGAGTAGGCTATTCCTCAGTCATCGTGGAAAGAAACCAGCTGGTAATTGCTTTATTTTCCTATGTTATGGCAGCAGGGAGCTGAAGTTGAAATTTACAGAGTTTAATTTTTCAATTTGAAGACACGACTTGCAAAGGTAATTAACTCAAGTTTCAAGTCTGTGAAGCTATTCTATTTCTTTCCAGTATTTGTTAAATAAAATATGGCCAGTGACAGGGTTGCCAATGGATAGATAACTGAAGATTTTGTATGCATCCCATAGGCACGACTGGTGTATTTTACAATTTCTAGGTCAAATTGTGTAATACTACTCCTTTAAAATTTTTCATTTTGTATTTTATTTTTATGTATGCTACTACTTCTATTTGCCCATTTGGTTAACAAATGCTCTTCTTTGGAGGTGGTTGCTCTTCAGTCATTGTGGAAATGTAGAATCTTTAAATACAGTTATCCTTTTAATCTGTTGCTTAGAAATCTATGGGGCACTGAGAATTTCTTCTAATTGACAGAAACAAGGTAACTGAATATCACTTTCATTATCTGTTACAAACTGTTGATTTTCAGCACATAGGGCTTTTTTCCTTTTTGCATAGTAATTTTTCATCAAGAGACATTTAAAAGGATGCACAGCTGAAATAGCTTGTGATTACTACATGTAGTGATAGACTGGATACCTGGGGAGGAGACTGCTTAGGTATGCAAAAAGACCTGATTCATGAGATTAAAGGCTTCCGTTTCTCTAATTCAAGTAATGATGCCCAGCAGGACAAGGTGGTCCAGATGGTCATCTGCAGCTACTAACTGTCTTCTGGGAAAGTACCTAAAGCTGCAAAATATCTGTAGCAGCTGTTGAATATGGATGTCATGACAGCAAATACAGGAGGCGGGTTTTTTAAAATACATTTTGACAAGAAAATGTTTAAGGCATGGATTTCAAGAGGAAAGAGAAAACAGAAGGAATGTGAAGAATAACCATAGGTAAAAAGGATTTCAAGATAAAACAACCAAACCTATGTGATTTCCATCCTTGTGAAATTCATGCTAGCTCACCTGAAAGTATCTACATTTTCATTAACTATTACTAGGATTTCTGTATAAACAGGCTAACAGCTCTTTTCAAAAACTGTAGATTTTTATGTATTAAAATTTGTTTCCTACTTCATTTTTTGAGTAAATAGAAATTTATCAACATTCAGAATTCAGTAGTCATGTGTAGAGGAAAATAGTTCTGTAAGGTCAAAATCTCTTATCTTACTGGATTCCTATTTTTCACTAGATGAAACTGTAAATTTTATTTTATAAATTTTTGTAAAATAAACCAGAATTGAGAATAAAATGTTAGAAGAAAAATTATTTAGCAGAAAACACCAGTGGTGTTAGTTTCAAAGTGGGCAAACCCACATTCCGAAAACATGGAATTCCCAGGAAGGACAACTTTGGCTCCATATGTTCTAGTGTGTAAATGCTGGTCTGTTCCAGATTATTTTAAGTGTTTCTTTTTTGGTTATTAATTGAAGACACCCTTTCTTGTTCCTCTTATCTCTCTGGTAAATGATAGCCTTTCAAATCTTAGACCCCAGGACGATGCAGATGGCTTTCCCGGAAGGGCTGTCCATTAATGCACTGAATAGCCACCTGTGATTTGAAAAAAAAAAAACACAAACCTTACTCTAATCAGATTTTGTGGAAGGATGTTTTACATTAAGCAGTAACATTAAACTTAAATTAAGAGCAGGAGAGCACTGAAACAATTGCATAGGAAATATAAATCCAGTTTGAATAACTTTCTGTCAATAATGTGAAGAAAAATCACTACTAAGGAGGATGGCGCTCTTCTGAAATGTTTTAGCTGATGCTACAAATGTTTGACTATAGTACTAGCCATCTGACTACAATGGAAGATTTGCCTGGTGATTGAAATTTACTGCTGTTTCAACAGCAAAGCTGTGATTTTTCTTTCTTTGTTTTTCTCTCCTTGCTTCACACTTCCCTCTCTCTCTACACAGAAAGCAATCCTAGATAAGCAGATTAATATGTGGGATAGCTCCTCTTCATTGTTCTGTGCAGCACTTCCAGTTTTTCATAGCCAGTTGGACTTGTTAGGAGGAGCTAAGCGATTGGTTGTTCCCTGAGCTCCGTTTCATAAATTATAGCCCAGCGTGCATGAGCATGATTCCTCCAGTTGCAGTAATCCAGAGGCCTGTCAGTTCCTGACTTTATGCATGTTTCTTCCTACTTGTTTTATAATATTGCACTGGAATTTCCTGTCTTAAATAGTTTGCTATTGCATCTTCAGGACTCTGTGAGTAATTTTGACTTTTTCAACTCTGCTAATTACATACTGTAAACAAGAATGCTTGTGTTTAGGAAGTAGTTCACTAGGAGCTAACATTTGAGATTCTGTGCTGTGTGAGAGCAGGTACAGCCAACTTTGTGTCTTTCCTCTTGCTAGGATTAAAATAGCTTCGTGATGTTGCATGTGGTCAGTGCATTTGGGGTTCATTAATTTCTGAAATGGGCTGTGTCTGATCCCTATTTTTTTTTCTTTTATAAGAAAATACAGTGATGCTACATTACACCTCATTTGTGCCTAATTGAGACATGTGGTGTGTCTTACATTTTTGTACAGTTCGTATATTTTATGCTAGTAATTGCAGTAGAACTATTGAAGAAATGCACACAGTTCTCAGCTTGCAGCACAATAAAGAACCCCCACTCCTTTCACACTCTCCCTCTGCATCTTCTCTAAATAATGGCAGACATACCACTGAAAAAGCAGGACGGTGTTAACATCTAGTATTTTAAACAACTGCAAAGCTTAACTAACACCCTCTCCCCCCCTCCTTTTTTTTTTTTTAATAGTTCTATGATGCTTTCCTTAATTTGTAGAGGTTGTTTTTGTAGCAAGTGAAATGACAGCATGTCAGAGTTCACAAATTTTAAAACAAATTCTACCCACAGTGAATTAGAAAGCAGTGGGAAATGCTGTTCAGGATCTGCGGTTTAATCAGATGGAGTCATCACAGTGACTCCCTTGTTGGTTTCCTGAGATTGTCGAGTGTTACCTCTACACGACTCACGGCTAAAACAATAGAGCGGCAGATTGAAATCAGAAATTAGAAAGCTACTAAGCTAGTGCTCTACACGTCTCTAGTAAATGCCACAAGGTCATATTCATTGCTATAAATACATTAGTTCATGCAAAAAAAAACTTTCCACGTTGCTTGTTTTTCCACTGGAAACATAATTTCATTGTGTGGTGTAATAAAGCTAGCATCTGTGGGTAAATGGCTTGTGTTACACCAACAAGTACATACTTTCTGCTAGCAGGATATAAGCCTATGCTGTTTCTTATTAGCTTTCCTTCTTGGAGCCATGGCTTTTCAGATGGATTTGTGTGAGTAAATAATTTTAAAATAGTAAATGTTCTTCAGACAGCTGACTTGCTCTTTCTAATGAATGTTTTAGCTTCTGGGGATATAAAATGCCCTCACAAAACTTGTGTAAAAATCTTTTTTCACCAGCAAATAAATTCTTTTTTAAACTTGGAATAGGAATTGGTATGTAATTTTAGCAATATTGCTGCTTGCACATCTTATGTTGTTATGCATAGAATCACGCAAGATTAAAGTGACCATCACAAACTGAAAGGCAATACTATGGTGATACTGTCTAAGTATTTTTGTGAGATATAGGTCAGCAAGGTAAACTGTTTAATTCCTCTAAATGGCTTTAGAAGTTAAACAAAAAAGTGTTTTGCTCACACAGGTGATATTTGAGATAACTTTGCTGGCTTTGCCTTAGTGGTCAGGTATAGTAGATAGGTATGCTATTATATATGTAATATAAAACCTAAACCACAGTGAAATTAATTTGGCTGAGATGGTGTGCATTAAGTGAGTCAGTAAATAATAATATTAGTTTCTATGATATTTTTGAAATAAGAAATCCAAAGTAGTTCTCTTAGATTTGAAAAGCTGGTTTCAGCGTAGCTTCCCTGTCATATGCAAAGCACAAGGAAATAACTTGGTGAGACATTAAACTTGGAGAATGTGGTATTATGGTCTGAACAACCATGTGACTTGTCATGTCTCATTTGAATGAAAGTTATCTCTGGTGTGATAATTTTTTAAATCCAGTCAGGTTATTTAGCTTTGAATGTTTGCTACTTTACTTTTCCTGCACTTAATAGAAAAGAGAGACTATGAAAAAAAAATTTGCAAGTCTACATGAATTTCTTATGGCACTATGTTTACTGTGATCTTAAGGGGAGCAACGTGGAAAATTGGTCCTGTGCTGTAGTTGAGTACGTGCACTATTTAAATATTGTTAATACCATGTTTCCAGGAACTGAAACTGTATTGATACAGAATTCTATAGGTGGTATTTGGAATCTACCACACCGCAAGCAGTGCCTACAGGCTGGATCAAAGTCCTGTTATGCTGGATGTTGTTCAAACAAGTAGTAAAAGGCAGTCTCTGCCCTTACAAGATTATAAACTAAACAGGATGGTAGGCACAGGATGGAGATACGCACAATTTAAATATAACCTTGGGCAAGTCAAAGCAGGTCAGCAGCCAAGGAAGGAATAAATATGTCTGCAATATGATGTTGTATTAGAGATATCTGTAGCAAACAGCTGGGGCAGTGAAGGACCACTTGAGGACACCTGTTTGATCCCAGAAGCAGTATAGGTACATTGTGCCAACGCTAATTAGGGCAGAATCAGCTTGCACTGAACATTTTACTGCTGCTTGTATAGATGCTACCCTAATTCATAGTTCAGTGCCTCCTTGACAATACTGATGCTACTTGAAAGAAACTTTTTGTCTTCTACTATGTTAAATAACTATCCAAATATTTTGCATCCACTTTAGGAAGTCGATAGCTGTTTTTTTCAGAATTCTTTGAACAGGTTTTCCCAAATGTTTAGTAGAGAGTTTCAGATTTGCATCCTTGTTTAAAAAGTGCCAGAGGCTTTTCTCTATACATGCAAGGGAGCTTAAGTTTGCAGTGAAGCAGCCCAAGTTATAGCTTATATAGTGCCTACCTTGAGTCCTACTGACTGAGTTGTATGTATTGGTGTGTGGTCGAAGCAGATAAAATTCTTGTGTGTTTGTCTGCTTAAATGTAAGATTGATGTGAAGAAATGCTTTATATAATTTGCAATATCTTATAAAAAGAACTAAACTTGCCTTTAAACTTGAAGGTCTGATGTTTTGCTAGTGAATTTTTAGTGTGAGTTCAGGTATCCATGTCAGCAACATAATTTATATAAAACTTCAACGTGTTTTGGAAAATATTTTTGTAAGTATTTTGCTTACAAATATTGAAACTATATCTGCTCAGTACAGCACCAGAGTACTGGCTGCAGGTGTGTCCTGCTTTGTACCCATGTTATTCTCCTGATGGGCAGTGAATTGTAAGTCATGTGCAGCCATTCACACTCATCTCAAGAGCGCACCCCTTCCACTCCCCCTTCCAAAACGCTAATGAAAATAATGGGAGGGACACTCACCAAAAACAAAAAGTGCCCACCTTAGCCACTGGACACATCTTAAGCTTGTACAAGTGGTGGGTTCTTCATGCAGACCACAGACAGGAGTGATCCTACAAAACCCTAGGAAGGCATGAGCATTGCTCAGGAGGGCAGTTAGCCCATGCCTTTGCTTCTGCTAATAATTCACGGCAGCCTTGGGAATTAAGCACAGGTCGAAATTAGTAGAGGATCTGACAGGGCCTTCTGTTGCTGTTGCTATGTAATGTTATTTGAATGATCACATTAAGTGACTTTGAGTATGGCACTGCTTATCTTGGCAATAAATATTTCTATATATCTCAGTTTTACAGATCTAAAATACTTTAGCTTTACAGAAGAATGATTGATGTGAATGCATTGTTATGGTTTTATGTTATAGACTTTCATACAAAAAAAATATAAAAATTATAAACAATAATTCAGAGTTGACAAGAAAAGAAAAAGAATTTAACTTAGCCTAAGGTATACAGAACTTTTTCTTCTCTCATTTACAGTGGTCAATTTGAATGTATGAATTAACTATGCACTATATAAAGATTATTCCAGAGCTTGAAAAATAAATAACTGGGTTAAGATCAATAAAATATCTTTTCCCTTCTTTTCTTTTCTTTTCTTCTCTTTTCTTTTGGGTGGAGTTTTACTTTCTTCCTGGCTGAAGAGTTAAAACAGTCTTGGGAAAAAGAAAAAAAAAAGTATAATCACATCAGTACAATAATGTACTATATCCACTTAAAACAGTATAAACATATACCTGTGGTATCTGTGCTTTCTGGTAGATCACTCAACAAATTGAAAGGTGTGGGGTCTGGGGGGCAGAGAGAGAGAGGAAAGAAAGAACTGTAGAAGAAAAAACAAGTCAGTTCCAGTCACATTTGGAGATAGAAGAAAACTAAAGGGAGTAAGTGGGAATGTTGAGGCTAAAATTAGCTGTTCCAATGAATGTCTTCAAAGTGTCTTGAAAATGTTGGTTCATGCTGTTAAACAAAGTGCGTGATGCAATTTGGCAGAGGTGAAAAGAAAAAGACTCCAAGTCATATTATTAATGAAGTAGCTTTTGTCTTGCTTGTGTAATTTTGACTTTGCAGTCACTTTCTGTAAATAGTTGTGCAGTGAACGTACGGATACTAAAATATACTTCAAAGATGCATGTGTGGATGTTCGTAACAGTTGAGTATTTACATTTGTGTACACGGGGGAAAGGCCTTAAGCAAAAATGGTACTGGTTGTTTGCATGTATTTGCATTCTTAGGAACAAGGACAGGATTGCTTTGGTTTTGTTGTGTCAGGATTTGAGTTTTGTGCATCTGAAAAAGTTCCTGTGTTCCAGCTTGCTTTCCTTGAATGAAAGTATTGTTACCCAAAGTAGAATACAGATGTATTTAAATTTTCAGGCAGTAACAAAATATTTTCCCCAAGTAGCATAACTCCTGGCTCTTATACAGAGAACACGCTGTTCCTTCAGAGGCTTGCTGGAACTTGCTATTCTCCGTATGATAAATGATGATGTCCTTTGCATTAAATAATTTGCTGTCAAGCTTTACCTGCCCCAGTGATTTTGAGATCTAGCAAAGCTCAGCCTTGCTATAGCCTGGAATCTGAATTACAGCCCATGGACAGTCTGTTAGCTTTCTTGATACATCATATCTTAAGTATGATCTCATTTATCTCTCCAGTTCTGCCAAACCAACACAGACCAAAACTTTTTTTTTGAGTTTTCATGGTTGGAAGCTCTCAAATAAGAACTACAAGTATGTAATTTGTAGGTTGCCAAAGTAAAAGCTGAAATTATTCCAGTTCAGTAGTGGATTGGAAAAGATGATATAGGGAGAGAAACAGCTTTTTATGTATTATCTGATGGAACTAGTTATGTATAGTTTTTTTTTAAGGTGGGGATGACAAATATTTTCTTTGTGCTTGATGTGTGTTTGGAAGTGGTTCGAGGGCAAGTTAGAAGCTAAAGTGGAAGATGGCTTTATGAACTGTGACAGAAAAGGATCTAGATGAACTAAAGGGACTCTATTTGCTGAGCTGGCAAAGCTTGAAAGCTGTTTTATACTCTGTTTCACTGGAAAACCAGACTTTTGAGAACATAAGGGGTGTACATGCTATGAAACGTGATTAATCACATCCGTGTTTGTCTGTAGCTGTAGTTATCCCAAACAGCTCTCCTATATTTTTAAAACTTTCTGGTTACTGTTAAAAAAAAATGCAGTTCACCACAGTACATAAATATCTGACACAGTAGAGGAACAGGATATAGCTGATCTTGCTGTTCTGAATTTCCATGTGACTCAACTACTTTTCAGTGATAACTGTATTTCATCTAGGGTCTAACCTTTTTGCAAATGCAATTAAAAATAAAAAAAAAAATAATACTTTGTTCATTCTATCCCAGAATTTTGAAAATATAGACCATTATTTAACATTAAGCTTCTTAAAGTATTTATTTATACAGTATTAAAAAAAAAAAAGGCATCTTGCACATGGTGATGATACACCCCCAAAACAGAGTTAGTGTGTGGTTGTACAGGTATAAAAATTTACATGCACAATTAAAATTTGAATTTTGTTGAAGCTGATTTTGCTTGCTGTATTTAAATTTTAAATATAAGATTTCATCCAATCTGTAAAAAAATATTTTTAAGATTTTTTCTTAAAATCAACATTTAGCAGTCGAGAAGTTGAAATGAAGTCCATCTATTCTTTATCTTATTATCTAGGGATCTCATCCTCCCTAAGCTCTTAGAGATCTGGGCAGTGTTGTGATGGGTTGTAGTTTCATTAATTTACAGGCAAGGAGTGTGCATTGATTTATATCCTTCTGCCTCTTCTTTTCTGCCTCATGAGTAAAGTGATGAAGAAAAAAAAGACATATTTATATGAGAACGTGTTTTCTGCTTTCTTTACACTCAGTATACATATGCCGACACAAAATTACCGTGGTGAGTCTGTGTTTACTTGTATGAGCCATCATTTACACAGAGAACAGCCATAAAACAGAAATTATACTTGAAACCACACTTAAAAATTAAATCAAGGGCTCGATTTTTAATATTCAGAATCTGGATGCTGTATGCAGCTTGTGGACTCAGCTCATATGGAGGTTTGAACATCTGCGGCTCATCCATTTAAACAGATGGTAAGATCTGTGATGTCCCAGGCATTTGCAGTGCAATGTGGTGTCTGACTCAAACGTGTTTATACATCCACCTGTCTTTGACCATTAAAGAAACTAGCCTTGCTCCAGCCTTTTGGTATATGAAATTCCTAGCAGTGTGCTGCCCCTGGACTTCAGGGACATAAAATCTGTTCTTTGCCTCTGTTCTCTCCATATGGATGCTTCCTGTCAAGGTATTTAATTATGAAGAGAGAGGAAGTTGTTGATCACTAACCTTTTTTTTTTTTAATAATAGATTCCCATATAGTGAATATAGCACAGCATATGTGTATACAATAAGCAAAACAATTAGCTGACACCTGAAAAGACCAGTTATCACCAATTTAACTAAAATTAAAAAGTATAGGAACATCTAGCTGATGGCCCGCTAATCAACACTATGGGTTTGGTTTTTTTTTTTTTAATATTTAAATATAAATGTCTCTGTTTGAAAAGCATCTGTTGCTGTGAATAATCTGTTCAAGTTTATTTTAGATGAAGCCAGCTACTCTTGATGACAGAACAAAGTTTGAGAACATAAACCCCGGTTATTACAGCCATTTCCTGAAGCCTTCTCACAGAAAATAACACTAAGGCCCTTTATTCAAACATTCAGATTCAATTGCCTTGTCATGTGCCCAGCTGTGGGAATACTGATGCATGGGACAACCCATGGGATGGGATAGTCATGATGTTGATGTTCCCCAAAAAGTGCAATACGGACTGATCGGATGGCAATTTTATAGGATTTTTTCCGTGCAAGAGGAATAATGAAAGATAGCATTTAAAATCCACTGAAAGGTAGCACTAGAAAAGAGCTACATCAGTGTAATGGGGCTATAAAGGTTTGCAGTGCAATAGGAAAATCCAGTAATAGTAGAAAGGAAAAAAAGGCAGCTTTCTGAAGGGCATTTAGCAACATTTGTTGGCACGCTTGGTAGGGTGGGAAAAGAATATGGAAAAAAAAGTATGAAAACACCCTTCAGAAGCCATTAGTTGAAAGGCCAGGAAATGTCTACTTTTGCAACGCATCAGACTGAGATATTTGAAGATGATGCTTTATGGCTTTAAGACTTTATTTTTCTGGAAGTCTTAGCTTCTTTCTGAAATGCTACACTTAGATGCTGTTTTAACAAATACAGACTTACTTATGTTTGGATATTATTTCCTCTAGCTTCAGCTACTGACTTTTCATCCTATTGCTTAGTAAGTCTTATTGCAGCTTAAGAGCGAAATATCACCTTCAAAGTCTGTTACTAATGTGTGATAAAATCATTATAAATACTTTCCAGTCCTGGCTAAGATTCTAAGGTTTTTAATATAATCCCTGGTTTTAGATACTCTTGATCCATATAAGTCATACGTGGCATTACTTTTCAAATTCCTCTCTTCATTGAGGAAGCTTTTCATCTTCAGGTTTTCATGGGTCATTGGAGTTTCCACTTTCAGAGATATAAAGCAATTTACCATGTTTGTTGTATTAATGTTAAGATAGCCTGTTCTGGAAAAAATACTCTTCTTTTCTCCTGCATTTATTCTCCCTGGAATCCACTCTTTCATGATCTTTCCTGATCACAATTTGGGGCAAGTTGATGACTAAAAGTTATAACTGTACTTTCCTGGTGGTAAGCAAAGTCTGTGTTGTTGATGTGATTTTTTTTTTTTACTTGGTAGCTGTTTGCAAGACTACGGTGTTGGAATCCTTAATAAAACAGTGATAAATTTCACTCTGAACTTGAGGCTGTGCACTCACTCATGTTATGCATCTCTGGGTCCTATGGCCCTAAACCACTTCAGGGCTCTTATTTATTTATTTATTTATCTCTCTAACCCCTACAGCCACCTTCCTGGTGGAAAATGCTTAAAATGATATTGAAATTATGCTTCCTTACAGAAAATTTCCTGCAGCTGAAATTTTCGTAGTGTGAAACGTGATATGTCCAGTATGTTCTGGAGTCTGGCATGGCAGGGATATTTAAGGGTAAAAAGCCAGCTTGGGACAGTGAAGGGTGGAGGGAGACACCTGGTGAAACCTTGTCTGTTCTTCCTATGGAGAACGACTCCTGCAATGTGGTACCCTTCCAGACTGTGCCAGCTAACATTCATTTTCCCCCTGTGTTAGGTGGCACAGTCAGTACCCTGCCAAGAAACCTGCTCGCAGTTCCCGTGGGGGATCCGCAGTCTGGGGTTCAAGCTTACGCCCCAGCCACATTTTGTTTGGCTTTCAGGAGTACAGATCTACCCGTTGTGTTTACTCGTTGTGTTACCGCATTGTCGTTTGTCTGGGTAACTTCTCAGCCTGCTTCCTACACTGACTGACCAGCTTCCTGGTCTGCTCTTCGCTCGCTGGGGAAGGCAGGTCCTCCTCAACCACTGGCCCTCCGGTTGCCTAATGAAGGGCAGCTCCCTGAAGAAAACCCTACAGGTAAGAGGAATTTCTCTCCACAGAGCAGGGACTGCCTGTGTTTTACCTCCTGCAGGACGTGCGCTGCCTGGGGCGCCTGCTGTGTCCTTTGTACAGCAATTTATTTGTATGCCTGGGCTGTGATGGCTTTGGGCACAGCCTGCAACCAACCTGAGCAGCCCCAGGGGTGTGTGTGCCTCTAGACCAACCCTCTTTCCTGCTTCACTTACTTGCAAGTGGGAGTTTTGTGCAAAAAGGCTTATGAAAACTTTGAGTTAAAAGCACCGGATTGAGGCTTTGCCATGGGAAGCTGTATCTGGGCGCTTGGATGTGTTTACATGTATCACGACAGCACAAAGATACAGCGCAAAATATTTTAAAGTATACAAGCAGTTAAGCTAATGGATTTCAGTGGAATTACCTGCTTGAAATTAGGCACTAACATAGTCCCTTGCTATCTTTGCTTAGTAATGCATTTCAGAGACCTACAGGGAAAAGTTTGAAAAATGCAAATTTTCCCTGCTTTTACATCCTGTGCCATTTCTATATTAAAGCCTGTAGGTTTTGCTGTTCAACATAGGGATAATCCATGGGCAGCTTAGTGTGCAGGAACTTTTATAGGCGCTTTGTGTTTGCTTAGTGTTTTATTGATTTGCTTTACATCATCATATGTCTGACTATCTATTAGTACACATGTACTTTAATTTGGAGAAGGGTGCCAACTCCCGTGGGGAAAAAAAAATTATCTTGCTGCTTCAGGGAATTGGTTGATATGTGCATAAATCAAAATTCCAAAATCTGGATCGATGATTCCTTAGGGAATCTGAAATAACACAGTGATATTGCTTGAGAGAGTTAATCCATGAACAGATAGACTGTGAAAATATCAATACAGTGTCATCACGTGTGTGTGTGTCGTCCCCCCCCCCGCCCCGATATATCACTAGGTGAAATAAATCTGAAATAAATCTGACCCTGAAGCTACTATGGAACAATTGAAACTTACAGGTGCTTGCTGACACACATACTAAATATTTTAAAATGTGCTATACTGTGTGATGATCAGATATGCACTAATGACTGAATTAAAGGACAGCTGAAATGAGAGGCAAATCATGTAATTCTGATAGAATGACAATTTATAGTAATTTATTGGTTTTATTATTATTCCTCTTTTTTTCCCTAGTTGCTACTTAAACTCATTTTCTCATCATTCAGATTTCTAACTGATCAGCTGTCAAACAGTAATTTTGGAATACAATTACACTTTTATTAATAAAATTCAGCGCATTAGCTTATATAGGACCATATAAATAATGAAATTGCAAGTAGCCTATTTTAAAAGCAGCATAGTGCTAAAAGTATTTATAATACTAATCCGTTCACAAAATTACATTTTAACTGGATAGTTCTAAAAGCTCTAGATTTAAACAAAGACAGTTCCATGGCAAGACTTTACATGGCACTAGATTTGAAGAAAGCAGAAATATAAACCAATATTGGATTGTCACATGTGTTGCACAGCTGGTCCCCACCGCTTTCAATTTGTAGCTTTGAAATCAAAATGCAGGTCACAGAAAACATGTAACTGTAGCAAAATTTTAGGACTACTGCTGCCGGTTACTTCTGTGCAGAGGATTCAGTAAGGGAATCTGCTGGGCAGCAGTTTCAGCTGGGTTTGCTGCCTCGGGGCAGTCCCCTGTGGAGACACTGGAATTCTGGGTTCATTTTCAGGTTTTTCTGGAGGATTAGTGTTCAGCCTGGGAAAAGAAGGCTCTGGGGAGACCTTATTGTGGCCTTTCAATATGTAAAGGTGGCTTAAAAGAAAGAGGGAGAGACTTTATACTGGGTCCTGTAGTGACAGGATAAGGGGCAATGGTTTTAAACTGAAAGAGGGTAGGCTTACGTTGGATATAAGGGAGAAATTCTTTACTGTGAGGGTAGTGAGACACCAAAACAGGCTGCCTGGAGGAGCTGTGGTTGCCCCATCTCTGGAAGTGTTCACGGCCAGGTTGGATGGGGCTCTGAGCAACCTGATATAGTTAAAGATGTCCCTGCCTATGGCAGGCAGATTGTACTAGATGAACTTTAAAGATCTCTTCCAGCCCAAACCATTCTGAGATTCCATGATTATAATCCGGTCGTTATAGTGATCTCTGTTCTCCACATCTCTTTTTTTTTTCCTGTACACCAATTCAGGCCTCACCTTTGTCAGCCTCTCCTATATTTTTCTGTGCCAGTCTATGGCAGCTTTTCCCCTATCCTAGCTAACTAGCCATGTAGATTCCTTTTCCTACTTACCTCTGGTTTTCCTAACCTGTTAACCTCTCTGTCTCAGTCTTTCTCTTTTCTATCCAGATACTTTCACTCGCTGATGTATTCCTGTGGTTGCTTATGCCTTAGTACTAGCCTCATGTAAAATCAAAATCAGTCTTGTAACAGTGAGGGGAGGCGTGGTGGTTGAGGAAACCCATACTTGCTCTGTGTTTGGGATGTTAGTCCACTATGACTCTCCAGCTGTAGACATGTCAACTGTTTATCCTTTTCAGTTTCCTCATACTCCGGCATAAAATAGATGCGATGCTTGCAGGAGTTGAGATAGGACAGATTGTGAGTCGATCCAAGTCTTTTCAAAACTCAGCTGCAGAACTTGGTCCCTCTAGTGCAGTGTAGTCTCTTACTCTCAGAGGTTTCATTATTTAGGAGTATTTACAGGGACAGCTGAAAGCATATCCCTGATGTGTTTTGTTTATCTGAATTTTCATTGCCTTCTCCAGACTCACTGCACACTGTGGCTAAACTGTGTCCCAAAAATTCAATGTGAAGTAAATATCTGTTAAGAGAAATTTCAGTCCAAACAACTGAAGTTTGGCAAAAATTATCAGCAATTGGAAACAGGTTTATATGAGAAGAAGAGTAAAGGAATTTTCTTTAAGAGGTGTTGGTGGAGGGTGATTAGCAGTCCTTATCCCATGAGCCTTGTGTGGCTGTATCCGTAAGGATGATAAGACAGCTGCTGGTCTCTTCAGAGTGCAGCAGGGAAGGGGAGCTCGTGGTGCTTCTCAAAGAGACGATGGGGCTATAAGCTAGATGGCAGCCAGCTTCGTGGCGAATGAAGCATGGCAACCGTGGCAGTTATTTGTTGCCTTGCTTCCTCCTGTGACTGGGAGCTGGTTTAGACAGTCGCCCCTAAACCAGAACGGGCATGTGTTTCTTGTTGTCTGACAAAGCATATCTGCGTACCAGCATGAGCCCTGCTTGAGATGCAGCTGACCATCTGGACCCGGAATTTCTGAAGGATTCCTTCCAAATCAGGCTTAGCATTCCCCTCTGGTCCTTATTAATCTGGTTTTAATTCTGTTTCTTGGGAAATAATGTTGCTGATATGTACAAGGCAGATTCTGTACAGTGGGAAATTTTCCACCTTTAATACAAAGTATTTTCAGAGAGCAAATTAGTACTATTTTAAACCTAAATGTTGTTTTTAAGGTTTGCTAGACAAGCTCAAATAAACACAAGGTTCTCCCAACTCAAAAGTGAATTGAAAATCATTTTCTAACGCTTTTAAAGTACAAGGTTTTCAGAGAAAATGTAAGTTTTACATTTGAGTTCATGGTTTTCATTTCTCACAGCAATTTTTTTAAGGCAGTTTTGCAAATGTTATGTAAATTTTTATGTTATATAAATTATGTAAAAGTTATGTTAAGCACCATTAGTTTGATAGTTTTGTTAAAAAAAAACCACAAAGAAAAATCCAAGATAATATTTTCTATTTCCTGCTTCCATATTAAGTGGATGGTGAAAGGAAACTGTATAGACAGTTGGTTAAATGAAGACAGATCTACATAAATAGTTCCCTAGATTCAGTCTCTCCTTTCCAAAGAAAAGTCAGGAATGAATATTCCTGTTGAAATGTACATCAGAGCTACTGAAAGATTAAGTGAGTTCTTTCAGCTGCTTAAGAGAATATCTGTATGGTCGAACAATTAACCAATGCTTATGACACTATGAAGTTGTATGTGCAATTTAAAATCAGATTTTAAAAAAATTGTATTCTGCTCCTAGCAGTCTTCTGTTTCCTTTTAGTTGCAATAGAATCACAGAGCAGTTGAGGCCGGATGGCACCTCTGGAGATCATTTAGCCCAACCCCCTTCTCAAAGCAGGGTCACCTAGAGCAGGTTGTCCAGGACCATGTCCAATCATGTAGCTCCAGTAATGATTCTGAATACTTTATTTAGTTTCACTAATTCTTTCTGAATACTTTCACTATTTTTCTGTTATGAAAACATTTTTGCCATTTAATTCAAGAAACATACGAAAGCGCCTGTCAGTCTGTTTGCCCAGGACAGGCTTCCTTTGGTGGAAAAATAATTTTCCAGCTGATTTTCCCCTAAAAAGCTTGTCCATCTTTCACATAAGGAACACAAAAAGCTCTCAGGCTATGGAAATAGGAAAGTTTGAAAATTCTTTTAAAAGTCAATTTGAAAAAAGAGAAGTGCCTCGGGGCTCATCCAGTTATCACAAACACGCTGTCCTGAGAACAGCATTATGTCTACAAAATAAACAAGGTGATTTACAACAAATAACAGGAGGTCTTGACTCGAGGCAGCAAAAGCTAGGACAAACAGGAAAGAAAAAGAATGTGTATCCAAGTTTATCCCCAAACAGTTCATAGATTAAAGGTTATTTTCATTAAGGCATGTACCTGTAGAAGGAGCAGACTTGCTATTTGTTGACAAAAAGATAAAAGCCCTGCAGATCTTCGTATGTATTTCTACAGTAAAAATACACATTGCCACACTGAGAAGAATGTGGCAGTAAATACTTGAATATTTACCTATGGTGGAGTGTCAGTACTGCCTACCCTTGTTTGTTCTTTACTTGCATTCTTCTTCCTTCATTGAATGTTTGTGTATTGCACAGATGTTGGCAATTCTAACTTTCAGATTAATGTCAATGGACTCTTTGTCTAGATGTTTGACTGTGCAAAAGAATGGATATCTAAAGGTAGGAATGTGTGGAAAAAATCTCTACATTGCAGGCAACGTAACTATATTAAAATTTTCTTAATGTAATTACATTAAAAGTTATAGGTATTTAGGATCTGCTGTAAAGTAGAAAATCAAATGAAGGACTTCAATGAGCACCATTATTTTTCCAGATGTCTTTGTCATGAAGATAACTCAATTGTTGGGAGTGAATCAAATGTCCTGCAGGAATGCCTCATATAATCAGGCACTCTTCTCCAAAGCCTATGAGTTAATCCATAAATACCTGGCACTGTGTGTGCCCCAGCTGTGTTTTGCTAGAAGGTTTTGCAGGAAGTTTTTCTTTTATATAAGACCACTTCTCCCACCACCAAAGTGTCTCAGAGAGTTCACTGTAGGGCTGTCACGATAGTAGATAGGATTGCTTTTGTGCTTAGGTGGCTGATGTTCCTCTCAGTAGAATAGCCTTCACACAATAGCCCTCTCTGGGCCATCTGTGCCTGTGCACTGTCACCCTCACATTAACAGAGTGTTTCCTGATATTGAGGAGGAACCATCTGCGTTTCAATTTGCGCCCATTGCTTCTTGTCCTGCTATTGGAAAGAGCCTGGCTCTGTCCCCTTTGCACCTTCCCTTCCTGTGTTTGCACACCTTGATGAGATCTGCCCCGAGCCTTCTCCTCTCCAGGCTGAACAGTCCCAAGTCTCTCAGCCTGCCCTCCTCCTATGGCAGGTGCTCCAGGCCCTGAGCCCCCTTTACAGCAGGGTCACGTTCCTGGCTCATGTTCCAGCGGGTGGGAGTCCTCCAAGACTCCCAGGACCTTTTCTGCAGAGCTGAGAGGGCTCAGCTGCAGAACCGCTGCCTGAGGGCCTTGCAGGCTGCAGAGGGTCACTGCCTGCAGGGCTGGGGGATTCTTGCAGGGTGTGGGGCAAGAGTGTCTCCCCAGGGTCTCCTTGCAGGCTGGAAAGTGGCCAGCCAGCCCTGAGGGCTGCCTCCACACCTTCCTCCCATTGCCTCCACACCTTCCTCTCCCAGCCAGCATGGCTCGAGCTAGCACAGGGTACCTGCAGCAGGCCGTCAGGGCAGGTGGAAGAACTGGCTGGGGGTGTCAGTGGTGCCAAGAGCAGCGGCACCTTCCTTGTGCCCACAGCTCTGGGACAGCCACTGTGTGGGACCCTCAGCCCCGGCCAGCCAAGGCTCTGCCCCAGCGCAGCACTCCCAGCGTAGGCCCACAGTCCTGCCGCAGCTTGCATGCAGTGTGTGTGCACCTGATGAAGCTGTGGACCAAATGTGGGAGAGCAGAGCCTGCGGCTGCTCAAGAGCTGTGAGGTTGGTACCATCACAGAAGCTCCCCAGAGATGTCACAGGGGTCTCTGGAGCTGCCACCACTCACCGTCTGAGTGAGGACAGCAGATGCCCCAAAGAGGGAGAGCGTGATTTCAGAGGATGTTAACCATCTTCTCGTGGCCTTGCGGAGATGGTTTAACTTCAGGCCAGGTCCTGTGGTGAGAAGCTGGTGCCTGTGAGTGCAAGGGCCCAGCAATGGGGCAGCAGTACCAGGAAATCCTGGTGACCTTCTTGGTGCCAATGAAGCACCCTGACTCAGCCCCTCTGAGAAGAAGGACTGACCTGTGGTCTGCATTGGAAAAGACCCAGAGATCACAGAATGGTTGAGGTTGGCAGGTATCTCTGGAGATCATCCTGTGCAAGGCCCTGCTCAAGCAGGACCACATCCAGAGGATTTCCAAGTATGTCCAAGGAAGGAGACCGCACAACCTCCTTGAGCAACCTGTTTCAATGCTCAGTCACCCTCACAGTAAAGTGTTTCCTAATGTTCAGAGGGGACCACTTGTATTTCAGTTTGTGCCCATTGCCTCTTCTCTTGTCACTGAGTAATGCTGGGAAGAGTCTCTTCTCCAAACTGAACAGTCCCACATTTCTCAGCTTTTCCTCCCGTGTGGGATGCTCCGGTCCGTTCATCATCTTACTGGGCTCTTTCCAGTATTTCCCTGAATTTTTTGTCAAGGTGTTTGACGAAGGTTTTTAAACCCTTGTTTTAAACATATCTGAGGTTTTATCAAATCTCAAATAATTGGAACAATAAGAGAAACCAAAATTTAACCTCATCACCTAATAAGAGTTTTGATAGGAATGAAGTGGAATAATGAATTAAATTTTCTGAATGGTGCGACTAGGATAACACTATTAAACAAGCACTGGTGTGTCAGGCTGTGATTATATTTGGAATCATTAGTTCTTCCTCTTCTTTCCTTGTCCCTTCCAGTCTTCACCTTTAAATGTTCACGAAAGTATCCTTTTCTTAAATAGTCACAGCCTACAGGATGCAATAAAGAACTATGTAATGGTGTGCTCCCGTGCAACTCTTACTGCTTCTGTGAGTCGTCTTGAAGTGTGAAACTATCTGAGCTGGTATTTATACAGCAGGAAAAGCACCTGTAGAAATGAAACCAGAGTCTAGCTGAACTGAGAATTATAGGGTCATTTTCCTTTGGGTGCCAGATTCTGTCAGGGCAGAAAATAATTTTAGGGTGTCCTTGTGAATTAATTCTTAATACCATATTTTGTAAATATGTGTAAATGTATCTTAAAGATTTTTGCCTACAGATAGCAATGTTATACTGTTAGTGCTTGATGGTTTGTTTTTTGTTTTTTTTTTTTTTTTTTCCCATTTTATTCTTGTCTGCTTCAAGAAAGTAAGTCAGACAGAGTTTTCCCCTTCTCTCCGGGGTCCAGCTGAGACGTCCTCTCACTAACTGAGGCTGATGCTTTAGGTAAAGGAGATGTGCAAGAGAGAACATATTTGCCTTTTTCTATCAGTGGAATATTTCTGAAAAATGCAGGAGCTCTTGGCTCATTTAAATGAGTTAAACTCAGGTGTCTGTGGGAATTGTGGGTACTCATCTCAAGAGTTTTTCCTCAAAACTGTCAAATGTAGGTTTTGCTGCCTGGCAAGTAGAGGGCTCAAGGTCTTGCAGGTCCTGATAAATGCATTGAATGGAGTTGAGTGGAGTTGTCTGCTAAACCTAAGAGGTCTGCCAAGGACTGTGGTATTCTGGGAATTCTACAGTTTTGTTCATCTGTGCATGATTTCTTCACTTCTGAAGTCACTCAAGTGCTCTCAGGACTAATTTTTTTTTTTCACTGCTGCCTTCTACTTAAAATGCAATGAGGAAAAAAGCAGTCAAAGAATTTGCTTGATAGAATCATCCCTAAGTTCTCCTTCTTTACAAGGACTGCCTAGGTATTCAGACTTATGTTTTGATGTTACTATACCCTTAACATATTCTTTAATACAACATGTCTGAAATTCATCCTTGGTAAATTTCCTAATTTCATGCTGGAACCTGGCCTCAAAGGCAGCTCTCATATCAAAGGCTGCAGAGTGGGGTGAAAGCTAGACAAAATGTACGATATGTTACTAGCGGGTGAAGAGCTAATGCCTCAAGATGGAAAATAAAATAAATGTATTCTGTGGTGAAGTCACCTCTTAAAATGAAGAATAGCCTTTTTGTGATGGCCATGTGCTAGGCAGTCTTTGGAAATTCTGTACGGCAGGGATAAAGAGTAATTGACAGTGCATGACAGAAATGTGATTATAAAGAGGTGATTCTTCTGTTGACTGAGGATGGAATGTGGTTTTCAGGCTTCTGTAAAACACAACTAAAATGGCACTAGATCCAAAAAGGAGAGCAATGATCTATTTCTGAGAAAAGAATGGGATTACTGCGAGTACACACAGCAGCACTGTATGTTGTACATATGTTGTTAACATACTATAGGTATGTGCATGCAGGCTGCTTCTGATGCTGTCTCTAAAGACTGTGTACAAATAGATGTGGTAAATAGTCAAAGGTGAGAACTTCAAGGTAGCGCTGCAGAGAGATCCACAAGGATGTGTCAGTCATGGCCTAAATAAATCTCGCAAGTGGCAGTATAAATCTGCTAGTAGAGAATATCCAATATAATTTATTCAAAATGGATGAGAGTATTTGTGAAGATGGAAGACAGAGCATAAAGAAATCTAGAAATGTTTAGCTTGTAAGCAGACGCTAATGATACAGGAAAAACTTTCAGAAAACAAACAATCGGTAAACAAGAAGGTGAGTATGACTTTCCAGAATGCAGAAAGGACCCTGCAAATGGAATCCACACTTTAAGCAGCATGCCCAGAGGTATGGTGTGATGACACTAAAAAGAAATAACTCCTTTAAATTTAAAACCCCTTTATTTGTTTGGCTATTTGGTTTTTTCCCCCTATTTTTGACAAATTCAGTATAAGAAAATTAGAGGAAGCAGAGAAAATTGAAGGAAGCAGAGAGTGAAAACAAAAATAGTCTCAAACTAATTGCAAGCTAGAAATCAAAGATGACTCATAAGCTAATTGAGGCAATTCACTTGCCAGTTTCAACAATTTTAAAAAAGGGATGACATTTACACTAAAACATAGCTGTGGATTTTGTTGACCAAAAATGAGGATGAGGAGCTTTGAGCAGTGGGAACTTGTGAGTTACTGTGTACAGTCTGTGTTTTCTGACTTTGCATTTCTTAGATTAGCTACACTTCATCCAGGAAATTTTATTATGAGTAGGGATGCCTGCCAAAATGGTGCCATGTAGGGTTAAATAAGAGAGCCCAGTATATGAAACTGCTCGGGGAGAAGGGTTTGTGTTCACCAATGTTTCATGTTGATTTATTTTCTCAACTGGGGAAATTGTCTAAACTTTACTAAGTGCAAAAGGATGACTTCAAGTGCCTGAACATGGGCCCTCACATAAGAAAATTTTAGGCTATCTTTTGGACATTTCAAGGTATCTGAAGACTGAAAAATCTATTAGTTGCCTATTTGCACAGTTAGGTGCCTAGCTAAATTTTAAAGGTGTTTTTATTACAACAGACATTATGGCTCTGTATATTGGGAAAAGACATGCAAGAAGCTAGATAGGGAAGATGCACTTAAATTGAAGATATTTATCTTCCTGACAGTTCAAGTATTTTGTCATGCATCTTTCACAGGAAAATCCCTGAAATTTGTTAGTAATGCATCTTCAAGTGTGTCTGGCCTAGCTGGTATTACTCCCTGACTTTTTAGTGTAACAGACACAGATGTGAACAGTTCAAGTAAACTTGGAAATCTGCAGAGAAAATCTGAAAAACATTAATTTATTTTCATGTGGTATCATTCACATTAATTAATTCATGTATTAAAATCAAGTGCAAATATCAATAACAAAATAATTTCTAATATGTGGCTGGCAAAATTACACTTAGTCTTATATGTTGCCTCACAGTAACTTAAAATTGCTGTTTTTTCAGGGAATATGTTCAGGATGTTCGTAAACAAGTATGTCCAGTATCACAAATTGATAGAATGTTTATTCCAGCCAACATAGTATAATCTTATATTTTCAGTAGAAAATGAAAAATGAAACCATTCTTAAGAGGAAAAATAACATTTTAAAAAAATGTAATTAAAGAAAAAGGAAATATTTCAGAATGGAAGAGTTCTATACTTATGACATAATCAACAAAAATAAAACTCTTCACGTAGAAGGTTTGCTTCACTTAAGGTTGCCTTGTGACTTGTAAGCAACTAATCTTCTTTAAAGGTCCTGTCCGTATATGCATTTTAATAGTCCTAGGTTAGCAAGACAACTTGAGGTACATTATGGTTAAATTATTTGCCTGAGTTAACAAAGTAACTCTGATTTATATAATAATCACTGATCATATATTTTAGGCTTCTTGAGGCTGTCTAGCAAAACTGGATTTGAGCCCCTTTGTGTCTTTGTATTGGCACCTGAGGCCAGTACTTGGGAAAATAAGCAAGCACACCATATGGCATTAGAGTTCAGACTGGTTTCTCTTCCTTCCTCCATACCAAGAGTGCAAGTCTTCCCTTTCCTCCCAGGTGTAGTTGGGCATGCAACTTGTAGTGCAGCCAAGAGGCTCCCTTTTCCTCCTGGGGAAAGATATGAAAATGTGACAATACCCTACGGTTAAGAAGGAGTAAAGGAGATTGGTTATATTGAAATACAGTGGTAGAGAGAAATCTGTGATACAAACTCGGTGCTCATAGGAGCACAACAGTTTTAAATGGTAAAGATATAAGAGCAAATACAATCTTCTGGTGCAATGTAGAGATGTAGAAAAGTAGAAATCTGCATTTCTAATCTTAGATACTTGCAAGGTTTCTCTCTCATGTCATCATTGCTTGTGTCAGTAGTGTCCTTTACTCACTGTAAAATGGGTCAAGAAAAGATTTCAGATGCCTTGTCAGTCTGATGTTATAAATATGTTTATTTGCTTTTACTATCTCTTCTAAGGGTAGTTTTGATCCTTATGACTTAAAACACGTAGTGGTTAGGCATTTTGTACTTTTCTGTGTGGAAAGTCCAGTGCAGGCATTTGCAGGCATATGATAAGAATCAAGGGAAATGCAGGATAGAAGACTGCTTTATTTAGAAGCTGTACATAAAAGGAAATGCCTGAAGAAAGTTGCTTAGTTGGAACAAGATTTGTAAAGCGAAACACGTTAACTCATTTAAAAACAGCACAAACCCTGACAATATATGTGTGTACACAGAGATATGTGCATCATTATTAATTAAGCTTTCTCACATTGCCCATTTAAGAATTTGTATAAACTCATTTTTTTTTTGCTTTAAACAGTCTTTTCAGAAGCTAACATTTAGTAGTTACACTTAAAAATATCATTGTGAACATCTTTGATATTGATGTAACCCAATCCAATGTTGGTGGGTAAAAACAGGTTTCTGTTTTAATTTAAACTGATCTATGTGAGGTGGCATGGCATGTGGGAATGCAATAATAAAAGTTCCTACTTCAATGTGGTCGTGGTTTTGGGGGATTTCTGGCTCTCTAGCTTTCAAGAGCAGTCTTCTCTCTGGAGAATGGCCATAGTGCAAAGTCCTGCAGTGGAAGCTGCAGGCACTGAATTTGGCTTTCAGGGCAAAGAAAAGGCTTTTTGCCATCCTTCTCAATGGAGAATTGCAATTTGGTTTTCTTACAGTCACTTTCCAAGTCTTTGTTCCACTGTGGTAAAACTCTTCCTGGGTAAATGTTGCCTGAGTCTGTATTGTTTGACGCCTCTGCATGAGCTGTTCAGTTCTTGCCCCATTAGGCAGAGTTTAGGTAGAACTGCAGCCCGTTTCTCAGAACATCATTATCCATCCCTCTGGAAGGTTATGAGGTTCATGAAGATGGTCATGACATTCTTCTGTCCACCCCCACAGCCTCTACTGGGTAGTAAGGAGCTGTGAAGTTTGACAAATGATATAAATACATATCCTAAAGCAAAGCAGCTGTTCAGCTTCCTCCTTCCCCCTCACTGAGCAGCTCTGGGAGCACAGCATTCCCATTGCTATATTCCCACACTTCAGTTTTTGGTATCTTCCTGACCTGCAGTCCTCTCTTCTAAGGGTTGGGTTTCAGTGTTTATTTCTTTTCTATGGAAAAACATCAGCTGATGCCCTGCTTCAGAACAGACAAGAAAGGCAGTTGCCTCCCTTTTCCATGATGAGAGCAGGCGCATGATGGACATGGAAAGCAAGCTGTAGCTCTCCAAAGCATAATCATGTGGTTAATGTGTTTGTTCCAGGCTAGCAGGAGACAAGATGACCCTACTTCAAGAGCCTCTGAGACACTGTAGCACGTTAGCATACTCCTCTTGGCAAGTGTCAAGTGGATTTTACCAGCTCAGGAACTGTCCCATGGGTTGTCAAAGCTGCTGGCACAGACCCTGTCACGAGGAGCACAGGACAAGTTAACGCAGAGCGATTTCTACCTCCCTGTGGTACACAGATGCCCATCACTCCTCCCGAGTCTTACGCAGGAAAAAAAGTAATTATCTAGCTGCACTGGTTGTGAAAAAGCATTCAGAAATAAGGGCTGCATAACCAGCACAGGGAAGTTCACCGGAGTCCATAAGAAGTATGTGGTAGGATACTGCGATCTGTATGCCTGTAAATATTGAACAACTCTCAAACCATCTAGTGATTTGAGCACATATTCCTCGTCTCCCATTTTCTTAGCACTGTATTAGTATTCTTTTTATCCTTTCAAGGACAAATTCTAGGAAGTAAGTATCATATATATTGTCTTGACATGTTTATAAAGCAAGTGCTCTTTGCTTGAGAAAGTACTGGGAATGCATAGCAGTAGGCAGAGGTGTACCTAGGTACAGAAGTCCAGTGTGGCTTCATTTCATGCTGCTGTAATCAGCACAGTTACTGTTATGCCTGTTTGGAGCATCACTTTGTAACACTGTACACAAGCTCAGTTTGACTATAGGATCTCGGCAACACAGTGAATAATTTCTGGTCTCACTTTGCTCTGTATGCTTAAGTGCTCCTGAGGATTTGGCTCCATGGTTTTTTTTGCAAGTTCTCTCTACCAAGGTTTTTCCTGGCTGCTCCTTTGGCTCCTTCCTGAGTGCTAGCTTCTTTTCAGCTTCACTGCAAGTCAAAGCTCCTGCTTACTAAGAATCACGTGCCTCTACACCTTGCTGATTTTTTTAGTATTTTAGCCTTTAAAAGGGCTGGATTTTAGCTGGATTCTTTATTTTCTGTTTGGGAATTTTCCATTCCTCTGACCCTACCTCTTTTCTTCCTACTAACAAAATAGGACAGAACAGGTTTCACCAAGATTAGACTTACATTTTACTTTAGGCCAAGACTGTTTGTGTACTAAGTCTTTAACAATTCCCTTATTTGGAGTAGATATGCATAGGCTAGCATCCTTGTCTCCTAAATTCCAGGAATGGTCCTGGGAAAAAGCAGTATTGAGAACAAGTAGGTAGAAATTACTGAGAATTGTTACATGAAGTCACCACTTTTTCATAGACTCGATCCATGGACTGCTATGCTTTTTTCATCTTTTTCTCTTCAAGGAATTAAATTCAATTTATCCAGCATTCTCCAGCAACATTAAATATCACAGAAGTGAGACACTGTGAAGAAATCTAAGATAAAGTAGAACAATTGTCTGATATATGCGTAAGTAAACTATGTGGCATTTTGCTTCAGCAACTTACATGAGCCAGAGCTGTTTTAGGTGTTCTAGGTAAGGACTGTCTTGCTGTCTTCTGTCTGACCTGGGGCCACCCCTAATCTTCGGGAATTAATGTAACTGAGTAGCAGTGTTTTAGGAGCCTTTCTTCTAATTTCTGCCATTGCTTGTTAAAGCAATGTCTGATGTCTGTTAGATGTCTGTTTCTTTTCCATTCTCTGGACAGCAAGGGGAGATCCTTAATACTTCATGTACTGGTATGGGCATAATATTTGCAGCTTCCCTCAGCAGCGTATTTTGGCACAATAAGGACTATATCTGCAAATCTACAGTAAGAAAAAAAATCGTATCTGTCCAAAAATCTAATGAAAACAATACATTTCAGTGTTCTCAGTGAAACAAACTCTGAAAACTCATTTCAGTTGACATGAGATGCTTTGTTTCCATTTTGATGGTAATTCTGTGTTCTCTAAAATGAAAACTAAACCATGAAGAGTTCTGTTGAAATGGCAGATAAAAATGTTCCTTTTTTAAAAAGGTCAAAGCAATTTCTCAGCTATATCAAAATGTTTTTTATCTCCATAAGTGCCTTTTTGAAGCAAACTTACTTTGAAATGAATAAATTTCCACAAAGCT
>WHYT01015040.1:91466-112235 GCA_009806455.1 Tetrax tetrax | reverse complement strand
CTTTGGCTCCTTCCTGAGTGCTAGCTTCTTTTCAGCTTCACTGCAAGTCAAAGCTCCTGCTTACTAAGAATCACGTGCCTCTACACCTTGCTGATTTTTTTAGTATTTTAGCCTTTAAAAGGGCTGGATTTTAGCTGGATTCTTTATTTTCTGTTTGGGAATTTTCCATTCCTCTGACCCTACCTCTTTTCTTCCTACTAACAAAATAGGACAGAACAGGTTTCACCAAGATTAGACTTACATTTTACTTTAGGCCAAGACTGTTTGTGTACTAAGTCTTTAACAATTCCCTTATTTGGAGTAGATATGCATAGGCTAGCATCCTTGTCTCCTAAATTCCAGGAATGGTCCTGGGAAAAAGCAGTATTGAGAACAAGTAGGTAGAAATTACTGAGAATTGTTACATGAAGTCACCACTTTTTCATAGACTCGATCCATGGACTGCTATGCTTTTTTCATCTTTTTCTCTTCAAGGAATTAAATTCAATTTATCCAGCATTCTCCAGCAACATTAAATATCACAGAAGTGAGACACTGTGAAGAAATCTAAGATAAAGTAGAACAATTGTCTGATATATGCGTAAGTAAACTATGTGGCATTTTGCTTCAGCAACTTACATGAGCCAGAGCTGTTTTAGGTGTTCTAGGTAAGGACTGTCTTGCTGTCTTCTGTCTGACCTGGGGCCACCCCTAATCTTCGGGAATTAATGTAACTGAGTAGCAGTGTTTTAGGAGCCTTTCTTCTAATTTCTGCCATTGCTTGTTAAAGCAATGTCTGATGTCTGTTAGATGTCTGTTTCTTTTCCATTCTCTGGACAGCAAGGGGAGATCCTTAATACTTCATGTACTGGTATGGGCATAATATTTGCAGCTTCCCTCAGCAGCGTATTTTGGCACAATAAGGACTATATCTGCAAATCTACAGTAAGAAAAAAAATCGTATCTGTCCAAAAATCTAATGAAAACAATACATTTCAGTGTTCTCAGTGAAACAAACTCTGAAAACTCATTTCAGTTGACATGAGATGCTTTGTTTCCATTTTGATGGTAATTCTGTGTTCTCTAAAATGAAAACTAAACCATGAAGAGTTCTGTTGAAATGGCAGATAAAAATGTTCCTTTTTTAAAAAGGTCAAAGCAATTTCTCAGCTATATCAAAATGTTTTTTATCTCCATAAGTGCCTTTTTGAAGCAAACTTACTTTGAAATGAATAAATTTCCACAAAGCTGTTTTTCCTTGATGAAATACCTAATTGGAAAATTTTTGACTGTATTTAGCTAGTACCTGAGAAATGCCCCACTGGTAGCTCATACTTCTCAGGCCTCTGGATGAATGCTATTTTCAGCTCTCTCTGCATTCTCCTCAGGTTTGTTGTCTTGGTTCTTTGAGATTGAGATTTTAATGCAGTTGTTTTCTTTTTCTTCAGATTGAGATTTTAATGCAGTTGTATGATGTGCTGCCAACAGTTTCATTCAGTCTGGGCTGAGACCTACAAGGTCCACAAGTGAGGTGTCCTCTGCACAAAGCAGCCAACATCTGTGTCAGACAAACACAGCTACAGGCCATATGAATAACCAAGAAATTTTCTGTAAAGCAGCAAACACAGCCAGAAGTTGAGAAACAAGATTGGCAGGGGCCTAATTGCATTTTGATGAAGTACAAAAGAAAAGCCAAGAATGACTGTTAAGCCTGGTGCCAAAGCAGGAAAAAGGTTTAGCCCCATGTACAAGAGGAAAGGATGGGTTTAATTTGTAGAAGTGTTGCCCGTAAGAAGGGTTTATACTGAAATTTACCACCTGAGCTGAGGATTTGAGACGTATTCTGCAGAAGCAAGGAAACTGAGGTATGACAGCATCCAGTTTGGAAAAGTACTGCGATTCTTTATGCAGAGTCTCTTAGTGGAAGTACATGGCAGGAAATGCGGTGAAAAAAGAAGGGTAAAAATGGAACTGAGAGTAGATATATGAAGATTCTGGAAAAAAATAAGAAGACCTTTAGATGGAATATTTTCTAATAGTCGTGATATTAAGAGGTCAAGAAACTCTAGAAGAATCACAGTGATCTTACCATAATATTGCCAGGCTGGAATGCCAGACCTGCAGGTCTCTCACTCCCTTATTTCTGAGTGATTGATTCTAATTCTTTTGATCAGCTGGAGTATCTCTAGTAGATTATTCAATTTGCCATCATATAACGGTAGAAGTAATAACTGTATCTATAAATATTTCCCATATTGAATTGAATTTGGAAATTATGGACATGGCTCTTTAGAACTTTAAATTGGTAGTTTTAAAATGTAGCTGCAGATGTAACCTTAAATGTCTGATTTGAAATTGCTTTATTATAGACCTGAAAGGAATACACAGAGCAATGGCAGATTAAATTAATGCTCATGAACAATCATCCCCACACATTCTGATTCCCTGTTTTAATTTCACTTTTCCTATGTGCTGATGAGGTAGTTACTTTGTTTTGATGATCTTTGAAAGCTCATTAAGAACACTCATTAAGCTTCACAATACGCAGTGAAGTATAGCTGCTGCTGTTACATGCAGGGTACAGTTCAATAACCTTTTCAGATGACAACAATTTGGTGACAATCACGAATAGTACCCCAGAGACTGTGTTACCAAAACATGATATAGACAAAAACAAACATAGGGATGTTTGATGTCAGGCTGATGTATTGTCTAGGTGGGCAAGACTATTGTATTTTAAGATGCTGGGGGTTAAACTTTGTCACAAAGGAACTGGAAACCAAATGAAAAGTACTGACACTTCAGTTGTGCTTCTGCAGATCGGTTAGTTTAATATTCTTGCCTTTTGTGCTGATGCTTTCCTGTTACTTGAGTTCCATTCTGCATTTATTCTTTTATTAAGGTCTAATTTTTTTTTTTTTAACTATGTTGTTTTCTGTCCCCTCCTTCTCTCTCCTGAGAGGAAATCTTTCAGGCCCTTCTCTAATCTCTCCCCAAACTTCCTGTGTTTCTAGTAACTTGTGCCACATCACTGCTACCAGCCTCCTCCGATCCTTCCTGTGAGACTTGAGGTCTGTTGCATGTGGCTGAAAATGTTTGCCTTGGGATAAAATGTTGCGTTTCAATGTATGACAGCTCATAAAGCACTTGGAAAACAATGGGAGTCGGAGTTCACAAGCCAGCTTCAGCTCTGCTGAGGGATGAGGCTCATACAGAATTATATTAGAGTGAATTTCCTTGTTCCTGTGTGGAGGAAAACGTGCTCATCCCTACATGAGGAATGTAAAACTTCCCACAAAATATTATCTGAGAATTATCATCTGCACCTTTTCTTGCCCACAACAGCCCCTGTCCTGTTTGCTTAATCTTGTGTCCCAGTCCATTACTATCACTTACTCAAAAGGCATCTGCCTCTTTTCCCCATGATACTTTACTATGTCCTCCTTTTGGTAGCTTCTATCCTTTTTCGGCTCATTCTGCAACTAAGATGGTTCCTGTCTCTGCCATCCTTTCCCATCCCTGCTCCCTGCCTCCCCTCCTCAAATGTGCTCAACAGCTGTTTGCTTTTTCTATTGCACATTTGGTTCTCTGACTCAGGTATCAATAAAAAAAAACCTGCCATGGATGAATGGGACTAAAGCTGAGAAGCCTCTCAAAATGATCACCTCTTAAGCGGTGTGTGCTTCATCATACCTATCTGTTGTAATTTAACTCCGGGTGGCAATTAAGCTCTGCACAGCTGCTCACTCACTCCCCTCCTGGTGGGATGGGAGAGAGAATCAGAAGAGTAAAAGTGAGAAAACTCATGTGTGGAGATAAGGAGAATTTAACAAATAAAGCAAAAGCTGCTCATGCAAGCAAAGCAAACCAAGAAATTCAATCACTGCTTCGCATCAGTAAGCAGGTATTCAGCCATCTCCAGGGAAGCAGGGCTCCATCACAAGCAATGGTTACTTAGGAAGACAAATGCCGTAACACTGAACATCCCTCCTTCCTCCAGCTTTATACACTGAGCATGCTGTCAAACGGTGTGGAATATCCCTTTGTGAGAACGTAGTCACGGACCCTCGCTGCATGCTAAACGAAAATCATTTATTGTTACAGGTCATGTGCTTACATACCCTCCAATCTCCCAACCACCACCAGGTGTCCTTTATCTTGTTTTCCTTCTCTCGGAAAGTCACTTGTTTCTCATTCCCATGGCTTCTTGTTTCGCATTCTCATGGCTTCTGATACTTGTTGTCCCCAACATTCCTTTGGTCAGTTGGGGTCAGCTGTACCAGTGGTGTTCCCTCCCACCTTCTTGTGTACTCCCAGCCTACTCACTGGTGGGGTGGTGTGAGGGGCAGAAAAGGCCTTGACTCTGTGTAACCACTGCTCAGCAACAGCTAGAACACCTCTGTGTTATCAACACTGTTTTCAGCACAAAACCAAAACATAGCCCCATACTAGCTACTAGAAGAAAATAAGTTCTAACCCAGCCAAAACCAGTACGCTATCTCATCTGGAGGGTGTGATGAATCTTGGTAAGGTTTTGAAGGGCCCATGGAGGTTTGGGCAGTCCAGAGACCCGATGAGGAAGTCAGGAGGCAAAGGTGTTGGGACGTGCTGTCTATTGTAGCCTAGAGGGACTCAGCAGGAGATTGTTCAGTTACTGTCCTTGGGCTGGGCAAGGAATAAGGAAGTCCTCTTCTCCTCTTCTCTGTTTTCAACTTTATGTTGGCAGAACAGGGAATGGGGTGAAATGGAGTCTTAAACAGGGACGTGGCCGAGTCCTACTCAATGTCAGCTGGGCACGTGGTTTGCTGACAGTTTTCTAGCTAAACAATGAGAAATCTCCCTTTCTGCTGGTAATGAATAGAAGCCTAAAACATCAGTTAGGTTTTTGTCTCTGACTTAGCTTTGCAGATCAGCTATGCTGTTAACTGAGGTGGGTGTATCTCATGGAATTGTGCTGAGGTTAAGTTTCAGCTTTGAGCCAGCAGCACTCAGACCCTGAGAGTGAGTCACCCAAGGAAGAGGGAGCTGTGCCAGAGCTGGGCTTGATCCGTGTAGGAAGAGTTCACAGGAGCTCTGCATCTGAAGGAAGGAAATGGTTTCCTTAGCCTTAACCAAAAGACCAGCCAGACTAGTGGCATGATGCTGCGAGCATCGTGTTTTGAATATTATCAGGCATTATCCAAGGGTCAGGTGAATAAAAGGTTCCTGTATTGTTATGAGTCAGTGAATTAGAAAAAAAAAATTTGGATTTCTTTGCAAGCATAATATTGATATTTAGTTGCTGCTAACAAATTCCTTTTTCAATTTAGATTAATAGGCATTTATATTTTTAAAAATTGTAATCAGCCCCAGTCATAATGAAACTAACTTTTCTTAATTGGCAGAATAAATTTAAAATTTTGGGTTGTCAGCGGAGCATTTGAGAGGAATAAGAGATCATCAGAGTAACTTAAATTAGAAGTGCAACCAGGAAAGCGAAGGCTTTCCACCTTGCAGAGAATTTCAGTATTCAACATGTTTATTATTTGGGAATACTCTGTTTCAGCTTCAGAACAATCCAAGTCTGTAATATTGGATCAATTCCATATTAAACCAGATTTTCCTGGCTGTTTGAGTTATTGTTTGGTTTTCCAGTGATTAGATTGCATCTTTACATGACCTCTTCATTGAGATGCCCAATTCTTAATATAGCATGTCAGCGTCAGAGAGGATTATGCTGCACCATGGAAGACACCATCCAGCAGAGAAACGTGATTCATCCTGGACAGGCTAATCTAGCAAAATGAAGTATAACTTCAGTAAGCAATGCAAATGCCTGAATCTCACTGAAATGTTTGTAGTGGCAAAGGTCAAAGACCCATCTTTCCCCATCTCAGTTTTGGTGGGACAATGGCTGAGAAGGATGTAGAAATACAGCAAGCATAGACAGTGCTTCTCCATAATGTTCTCCTAACTTCCAGTGCTGATATAAGTGTAGAATTTCCCAAAGTAGGTGTCGTTTCCATGTGGGTAGGAGTTATATAGGTAAATTATTTATGTGAAAAAACACTTGGTATAAGCTTTATCTTATCCACCTTCTTCACTGCAAGCACATCTTCTGCAGGCAATGAATGAGAAATTCAGTTTAGTATTGAACTGTTTTAAAGAGAAATGTTTTGCCTCTTTCCAGTTATTCAAAATATTCTGTGTTACTTAAAATCAACCAAAATGAAATACCCATTTTCAGCTTTGTCTTTTTTTTTTTTTTAAATAAAATTGAATTTTGTGCTAGGTGGGAACAAAAAGTCTAGTTTTGCAGAAATTGTGTACTCTGAAAGAAAAATCTCTCCTAAAGAAAATCTTTAGCTATCTCCCATCCCACTCTTGGAAACACATTCAAGGAAGAGAAGGTAGTGATTTTTTCAATAACCAATGCTGAGCTTCAAATAGTAAATCAATAATCCTTTAGCAAGATTGAACTCATTTTGTTCTTTGCTAGGCTGGTTTGTCACAAATTGTTAGGAGGATTTATTTCCCTGTGGGACCATGACACTGCTGCCATGACAACAGTTATTCATAAAGCCAGATTCATCCCATTATATGTAAAATTATGGAAACTGTCTTGGATGTTGCTGAGTATTATATCTTTTTTTTCTTTTGTTAGTAATTTAACTTGGTCGGTGGATAATAATAACACAGTTTGGAAGATTTCATATGTCTATTTTGAGACTTTCTGTCCTATATGGAGGCTTTCTTACAGAAAAGTCCAAATCTGATACAAAACCGATGTTCTGCACGTGGTAAGTCCTTGGTAACATGCAACAGCATTAGCAGAGGTCCAGGTAATTCAGCCAATTTGGCTTTCATGTGTGATCTTCTTAGCTATTTTTTATGATTCAAGGTAATATTTTTCTATATTTTGGGCAGAAAGGGAACTTTAACACAGTTCATTCACTACCGTATGCTTATTCTCAGACTATATGACTAATAGAGTCTATCTCCTAGGCATTATAGGGGTTTTCAGTAGTAGAAAAGTTTGGTTTGAGCTCAGGAAGCATTAAAACAGTTCCCATCCAAGTTTTCTTTTTGTGGGAGAAATATTGCGAGTTCCAGTGCAAGCCTGATACCAGCTTCATAAGTAATGGTGTTTTTTTTTATCCCTTGCCATCAGATGTCTAATTTGTTAATGGAGAATTTGCATGATTCCCTTGCATTTCATTAATCCTCATTTTCCATTTGATAATGCTTTTCAAAAAAGAAGAGTAAGGGTTGGCATTGTTGTCACTTTTTCTTAAATCTCTAAAATTTTTTTTTAAAGTAATATTTAATGAAATAAAAGAAAACCAAAAAACCCCCTTCCCATGTCCAAAGTCTTTTATAAGGATTATTGAACCTTCCAGTAACTTGTGCAGGGTGGACAAGTTGCAGCAACTGAATTACAGAGTTTGTACTCTCCAGTTTCTACACATTGTCTGCCACAGTGATGCGGAGAATTTTTAACTTTCTCCTTCCTCTATTCTGTATCAAGCTGTTTGGGGTCTGAGCAGGTAGCCATGTGCAGGTTCGGGAGTGGTTATTCAGCTGGTGGTAACACACATTCCTGAACATCAGCTCTTTCTTACTGATGAGGGGAAAGACTGAGCTGAATGACATTTTTTAAGCAAGGTGGTTTGGCCCATGTGCTGTTAGTTAGACCACATCCAAATCAAACGAGTATTTGTGCTCTCTTGCTGCTCTGCTTAAAATCTCCCAATGGTTCTTTGACAGGCTGCTGTATGCCTGCATTTTTAAACTCCCTCTGGGTTTTGGATCAGCCCCACAGCTGTCAAATCTACAGTGGCCATTAACCCCTTGTCTTCTGCAAGTAAAGTCTGTCACATCCTGTCCTGAAGTGGGACCTTCTGATTCAGTGGTAGTGAGCACTATGCTGTTCCTGAAAGATACCTCAATAAGGATAGGTGGTCCCACTGAAGTTGTTCTGGTGTGTGGTTTCTAAGAACAGAATATTGTTAAATCAAATTGAGACTTTGCACTGAAGAACAGTGATTCATTTTAGACATTTTAGATTCATTTTAGACTGGGTAAAGCAGTAACATATATGTCTGCCATTCCTTGTAGCTAGTTAGCTCCTACTCCTGTGTATCTTTTGGACTTTGAATCAGGATCCTTTCAAATTTTCAGGTCTCCTTTGGTGTTCTGAGCATCTGTAAATTATATAATTCTTCTTTGACCTCCTCAGTCTCTGAAATTTTCTCTTTTTATCCTCAATTTTTCCGTGTCCTCTTTCATGTTTCCTAAATATATACACTTCAGCCCTTCCAGGAAAATTCTACTTCTCTCCTCCTTCTAGTCCTTCCTGTCTGTATAGACAAGGCAGAACAAACCTGGTTTTGTCGATTCCAGGTTTTCTGTTTTTCCATATTGTGGCCATCCCAATGGTAGCCGTTAGAACGGAGTCTCCCTTCTCTCCATCTTGTAGAAATTTGCAGTCCCTAGTAGGTACCAAAATTGTGTATGCCATGCTATTGGCATTCAGTATTGCAATAACTTCCTTAAATCAAACAGATTTATTAAGCTTTTATGTGATAAATTTCACAATCATTCTGGAGGTGGTACAGAAATCAAAAGAAAAGTACCTCAGCTTTCATGACCGTGCTTAGACCATATGATTCTTCCTATTTTTCCTTAAATGTTTGCTGTGTCTTCTCTTCTGCTCCCATGCATTGAAAGCTTCCCTGTGTGCGGTCATGCTGACAGTAAATTAGTATGGCATGTTCCAGAACACAGGGCGAGAATTGCTCCCTGGGAATTGCGGACAGAAATCTCTGGCTATGTAGTGTGGATGCCATTGACAAATAGTCACAAATCTGAGTTGCAATTTTTAATTTTTTTTTTTTAACTGTTAAAAACCTGTTTATGACTTTTGTTTCTAATTCTTTTTTTTTTTTTTTTGATAAATGTGCTCCTTTCTCTGTTTGACAGGTTGTCTTAAAACCGATTTTGATCTAACCTTTCTGTACTCTGCCTGTGGATAGCACAGTGATCCACCCTGCCCCTCATCCTTTATAAAGCTGATATAACACTGGCAGCAGCAACGGTTAATGCTGAGACTTCTGCTGAAGAAGACAAAATTGGACTTGCTGTCCAATTAAGTAATATTAAATAAAATATTTATATTTTAATAAAGTAATATTAAATAAAATACTGGGCCTGCCCCTGCCCTACTCCAAAATAGTGTGCATGTATGTCAGTGTGCCCTTGTTCACTTTTATCTTTCTTAGCATTTTCCCCTTTTGTTTTCCATGGAAGGAGAAAAAAAGACATACTTCATTTGAATAAAATTATTTTGTTACATTAGAAATTTTGTAAAAGTTCCCATTTCTCAGCCAATTCTAGCTATAGCTTAATTCCTTGCTTCCTCAATTACTGTAACAACTAGGGATGGGACATTCTCAAATCCTTTTCCTTGCTTTTTGTGGTATATTCTAGCATAAGCTTGCAATTTCTGCCGTGCACAGAAGTAGTTTTCCGACGTTTTTGACCAGCTCAGTGAACTGAGACTCTCTGGAAGCCTACTTTAGGACTACAGGGGCAGTGAATATACCAAGCTAACAACTTATTTCATTACTAATTTGCATTGAGCACTGAATATTAAGCATTGTCACTAATTAATACATGAAATGTTGCCTTGCGTAAGCTCCATTGCTGTACTACTGAACTTTCAGCTGGGCTTTTTTTTTGCCTGCAGTATTGTCTATGTCTACCATCTTCACATTGCTGACATGAAAAGGTAGAGACCTGTCTTGTTCTTATTAAACTTTGTTAAGAGGAAACTTTTGTAAGAATCGTCATTGATGGAAGAGACAGTGGATAAAAGTCAGTCAATAATAAAGGAATAAAAGAGGCTTGTTTGTTTTTTTTTTAAAAAAAGTTAAATTAAAACCTGTATCTGGCTCCTTTCTTCCTTTCTCCTGTTGAGACTTAGCATTACAATTTTGAGGCAAGGAGGAGAGAATATTTGTAAAACTTAGGGAAAATATGGATTATAAAAATTTTACCCACACATAGCTGAAGATATATTTTTACTGGATTATGCATCAGTCCTATGTACTACACACAGCTACTTAAACTGAAGATAAGATGCGACTTGTACTGAGTTAAGGTTAAGATCTTTGCCCATTGAAGTACCATTTTGGGTGTGTATCAAAACCTTGTGCTAATTGCTTGGATATTAAATACCAACACTTCAGTATGACCATACAAGCTTTTGCAGAAATTTTTCTTCAGCTCAGTGCAAATGTGGGAAGCATAAAAGTTTGTGATATTTCTTTACAAAGTAATGTTCTCTTGTGGTACAACTGTTTGCAATGTAAGGCCAGAAGGACACTTCAGAGTGCAGCCTCATTAGAGATCTGAAACTTAAATAATTTGATTTATAAATGGAAAACTTTGTTTTTCAAGGCTGTAAAATTAGAAGGGTCAATGATTAACAGATTAATTTGGTTTAAAAAGAAATCCTAGAACAGTGAAAATAGCATAGAAGTAAAACTGTACTCTGTTCCACTGGTTGATGTGCAATAGCTCTGATCTATATGCTTCAGAAAATGTACAGGATCCTGTTTGCTTTTGAATTTAACTTGGTAAGGACTGTGTTTTGTACTTCATCTCTGTTTTTTGTTGTGGTCTAGTAGACAAATATGTATGCTTTATAGATTAAATCACAGGAGTTGTCTAAAATGCAACATGAAACATGGCAATACTTGTATTAATGGATTTTTTATTGTGTTACATGAGCCATCTTCAGTTGTTGTCTTTCATTGAGAAGTTTTATCACCTAAGAGGTGATAAAGGGATAATTCCCAAGCATTCATGTGTGTGTTATCACCAACATAAAGTCTTTAGTGTTGATAATGCTGTTTTAATTTCAAAATGCAAACTGTTTTAATCATGAAGAATAGCAGCTTCTCTGTGTATCATATTTTTCATAGCACATTAAGTTCTGAAACAGCTTTTTGTTTTCCTACAATTGCTCATTTTTCCTCTCATTTGTCATGATTTTTAGTAAAGGCCCAAATCGCCCACTTATTATGCTAACTTCTTTCAAGGATTTATAGTTTCCTACGCTGTGTTTTTGTTTTTGATTTTCCTCTCTGAATTCAGCACATTTGTATAAAATAGTTATCTTTGAAAATGTGTGCTGTCTGTGTACTTGTTTTGTAAGTCAGCCAATGTGAGGGAGAATTAACGTAAATGTTGAATCAGAGCTGAGAAACTCCAGTTCCAAGTACTTTTTCCCATTGTGCATTTCTGGGAATTTTTTTTTGTCTACAAAGTAAAGCTATCCTGATACTTGTCTAAAATTGGGCAGCCACTTAAATACAAATACTACTGAACACTTTAGTTGGGAAGATAGATTTATTAATCTCTAGATATTTTATTAAAAACTTTTAATTAAAAACTTTTAATGATTTTAAATTGTTTTACTTTCATTACACACTTCATAGCAGTGGATTTCATTACCAGTTCACACAGAAAAGCAGGTGCACACATGATGCATTAACCAGTTCATGTGTGTAGGGGAGGCATGTGCATTTTCTTTAAGAGAAAATAAAAGCTTATAAACTGCCAGAGGAAATGAACTTATTTAATTCCCCAAAGTTTCAGGTCAGATTTAATTAAATATCTGAGTTGCTAAGTTGCTGTTATATTTTGGATTTTGGAAGAATAGGATGGAAAATAGTCTGGGAAAAGTCCTTGTCCCAGACAGGTTATCTTCAGCTGCTCAACTTGACAGAATCAGATACAGTGTCAGAGCCATAAGAGTGACGAGTTTAATGAATAAGTAAACTTTTCTAATAGAATAGCTTTTTCCTGTTGATGTTGGGTTCCTAGCTGCCACTTCTGTGTTACATCTAATTACTAAACAGCACCTGTCAGCACAGCGCTCTGCTATGTGTGTCACACGGAACTCTGTGAAATTGATATATAAGAAGGAATTATTACTCTCAGGAAGGTTTTTTTCTGATGCTAAATGTTTGCCATTTGTGTAATGTCACAATTCAACAGCTGAATATAGAAACCTTGAATAAATTATATTTGGAAGTAATTTTTTGACTACTCTCTTTTCTGTACATGCCATTCTTGTTTTCATGAAACAACTTGTTACTCCTACTTAGTCCTCTGAAATAAATACTGTTTTGCTTTGGAACATTAGAATGGCAAGAGGGCAAAACAGCAGGAACAAATGAAGTCCAGGCAATTCTGTTTAAGAAGAAGAGTAAAAACAAACTAAAAAGTAGTTAATCAACATGCAATTAGCACGTTCAAGTTGCAGAAAAAAACTTAGGTTGAATACAAGGCATGTAGGAACAAGGACTCTCTCAGCTTGGGTGGCCGACTTCTTGTGTTTTCATTACTTCAGACTTCACCTAAGCATGGTGCAATACTGGAAGGCTTATGGACTACATGGCAGGTGATTGCTTTTGTTTTATTTGTCTGCCTTAGGTCAATGTACCTGTGGCTCACGCTCCTGGCATAGTCCCGAGGATCAACAGTCAGGGGAACATGAGTATCTAGGATGTGCACAAATTCTCTGTTAGGTGCTTCTTGATCACTAGGGATTACATTAAATACTTCTGTTCTAGTGTGCATGGTTGTGAGGGATCAAGGGTTTAAATAAAAGAGCCATGAGATATACCCATATGGATACAAACATGGCAGGCATAGCACAGGCAAATCAAAACTGTTCCTAGATGCATCTGTAGTGTGTATGCCTTCTCTTTGAGCATGCATTGTTTGGGTTTCCATTTCATCATTCTGCTGCTTGATGAAGAATTGTTACTTGTGCTATTAAATTTGGTAGTTTAATTTAATGGTTTATGAAGGAATGCGCAAAAAAGCAAACATGGCTCCATTTAAGGTACTTTGTTCATTGTTGGATGAATGTAGTGAAGTAGAAGCTAATCCAATTAGGGATAGTGAAGTTATATTTTGAAATAGGCCCTGTTTAGTCTTTCAGTTTGTGTAGAATTTATTTATGACAGAAGTGGAAAAACTTCAGCTTTAAACTCAAACATTTTATGAGGTTTCACCTCGTTAATGGTACTGTCAGCTTCTGAGGGAGGAAAAATCTTTCTTATATGTACTCCAGTTTTAGTGGTGCAAGTGTATGGGGTCACTGCTCCTTATACATGTTCAGTTTTGAGCTCACTGCAAAAAATTGGGTTAGTCCAACTGATTCTGAAAGGTGCTTTTCCAGAATCTACTAAGAACTCCAGGGACAAAAATAATAAATATTACTTTTTTCTGCTGTTTCCTTTTTATAGGATTTTTTATCAATTTGTGCTTTCTCTATTCTCTCCTGTGTCAGTGGTGGCACCTGTTAATCAGAAAAGTCTTAGACACCCTAAAGCTACAGTAAGTGCTGTATTCTCCATTTGATGATGGCCTTGTGGATGATTGCAGAAGAGTATAAGGGCACATGTATAGAACAATGCTTTTTCTGATATAGCCCCCCCAGCTTTTGGCATGGTCATATGCATTGCAAATTAAACTAGTGGTTTGAATTTCAAATATCTGCTTTGTTTGGGGTTAATTCCAGAAATACCCAAACAAGGAAAATAACAAATTAGTAATTTTTTTTTTCCAATTCTAAATAGGAAAACAGTCTCCACCTCTTGATAAATAAAGCATTGTTACTTTTCATGCCTGATGAGGAAGTCTTTCAAATGTTGTGAATATCCTTTCGTTTAAAAGTGTGTTTCGGTAAGGTACTTTCTTTAGGAGAACACAGGCTTTTCCAATAAAAATGAACAACAAATGTAATTTTTTTTTTTTTACATTAAATGTGAATTATGTTCGTGCTTCATGGGTTGCAGAATTACTTCTCAGGTGCTTCATGTGATTAGAGTTTGGAATGCAATATGAACAACAAGGTCTTTATTTCTGCTGATTGAAAACAAAGTTATTTGTTATTCTATACATACTAAACTATGGAATTTCATGCTACTTATTATCCAGTATCTGAGCTCGTCCAACTTTTCCATCACTTTTATTTAGAATACAATTGAACATGTACCATTTTTAGCTTTATTATACATATTTCTTGAGAAGACTTGCAAGAAAATAACTAAGATGGACTTTGAATTAACAGCTTGGTCAAATAATCTTCATTCAAAAGGGGTATGATAATAGCAATTGCTGAGATACGCTGCCATAGCAGTATGTCTGTGGCATCTCGTCAATGGAACATAGCATAGTTATTTCACCTGTCCTGAAATAGTTCTTTCAAGGTCATCTTTGTGGGCATATTTACTTGAAAATCAACCAAATTCCTGCTAAGGGCAAGAGTCGTTGTAATTAATGCCCACAGGTCTGGTTTTTTCCTTATGAATTTGTTAGTAGTTGGTCTTAAAATAATAGAATCATAGAATGGTTTGGGTTGGAAGGACCCTTTAAAGGTCATCTAGTCCAACCCCCCTCCAAGGAGCAGGGACATCTCCAACCAGATCAGGTTGCTCAGAGCCTCATCCAACCTGGCCTTGAATGTTTCCAGGGATGGGGCATCCACCGTATCTCTGGGCAATCTGTTCCAGTGTTCCAGCACCCTCATTGTAAAAAATTTTTTCCTTATACCTAGTCTGAATCTACCTCCCTCTATTTTAAAATGATTACCCCTCATCCTATCACAACAGGCCCTGCTAAAGACCTTCTCACAATCTTTCTTATAAGCTCCCAAGAATAACCCTATAAGGTCTCCCTGGAGCCTTCTCTTCTCCAGGCGGAACAGCCCCAACTCTCTCAGCCTGTCCTCATAGGAGAGGTGCTCCAGCCCTCTGATCATCTTCATGGCCCTCCTCTGGACTCTCTCCAGCAGGTCCACATCCTTCTTATGTTGGGGGCTCCAGAGCTGGACGCAATACTCCAGGTGGGGTCTCACCAGAGCAGAGTAGAGGGGCAGAAGCACCTCCCTTGACCTGCTCTCCGTGCTTCTCTTGATGCAGCCCAGGATGTGGTTGGCTTTCTGGGCTGCATCAAGCAATGCAAGTGTGCATTTTCAGCTCATGTTGAGCTTCCCCTCCAGCAGCACCCCAAAGTCCTTCTCCACATGGCTGCTCTTGATCTATTCTCCAGCCAGCCTGTATTTGGGCTTGGGATTGCCCTCATCCTTGTGAAGGACCTTGCACTTGGCCTGGCTGAACTTCATGACATTTCCATGGGCCTACCTCTCCAGCCTGTCAAGGTCATCCCTTCCCTCCAGCATGTCAACCGCACCACACAGCTTGGTGTCGTAGGTGGACTTGCTGAGGGTGCACTGGATCCCACGGTCCATGTCACTGACAAAGATGTTAAAGAATGCTGGTCTCAAGGATGTCGTGTGGACAGTGTCAAATGCTTTGCATGAGTCCAGGTAGACGACATCAGTTGGTCATCCCTTGTCCACCAATGCTGTAACCCCATCATAGAAGGCCACCAAATTGGTCAGACATGATTTGTCCTTAGTGAAGCCTTGTTGGCTGTCCCCAGTCACCTCCTTGTTTTCCATGTGCCTTAGCATGGTTTCCAGGAGAATCTGCTCTGTTACCTTGCCAGGCACAGAGGTGAGGCTGAGTAGCTTCTGTCTTTATTTTCAGTTGGTCCAGGAGCTCCTTGTTCATGCACACAGGCCTCCTGGCATTTTTGCCTGACTTGCTCTTCATTGGGATGCATCACTCCTGAGCTTGGAGGAGGTGCTCCTTGAATATCAACCAACTTTCCTGGGCCTCTCTTCCTTCCAGGACTGCATCCCCAGGGCACTTTACCCATCAGGTTCCTGAAGAGGACAAAGTCTGCCCTCCTGAAGTCCAGGGCAGAGAGCTTGCTGCACACCGTCCTTGTTGCCCCGAAGACTTATCCATATACGTAGTACAAATGTACATGTTCTCATTATTTATATACCTCTCTGTATCTTTGTAATGGCTTCATCTGTCTGGACAAGTGGCGTGTAGTATCTAAGGTTCATGATAAGCATGCCTACCATTTGTGTAAACCTGATATTTAAATCAGGGATTTTGATGATCGACTAAAAAAGAATTCAGATGGCTAACCTCATAAGGCAGCGTAAGCTTCAGTGTCTAATTTCCAAGTGCTCTTTTTGTATGTTTTTTTTTTAAGTGAAACTGTCCAAACTGTCCTCCCCCTGCCCAGAATTTGGCAAAGGTCAAGATTTTAAAGGGGTTTGTAACTTTGACTGGAGTTCAGTCCTTTGTCTTTGCCACTCTTGCATGAAAACAAGTTGATCTTCATGACTTCTAGCTAATTTGTGTTAACTATGAAACTAGAGGATAAAGAACTGGATTAAGGTATTCTACACATTTCTCAGAGGCCACCAAACAGCTTTTATTTGATAGCATAAAAGATGTGAAAAACTATGTAGAATTAGACTCTAGTGATATATATCAAAATTTTCTTATTATGTCAGCAATCATTGATCCATCTAGTTCTGCAGTAAAAACAAACTCCCTGCTCCTCCCCAAAACTGAACAACAACAAAATTGCACAAGGAAAAAAGACGTAGGAGTGCAACTAGTATGTTTACATATACTAACATTTAATATTGATTTGCTTTTATCTGTCTTGCTGTCACTTTATATGTCCAGGCTGTTTTATTATTTATGACATTTTCATACTTTTGCTAAGTTGTTATTTAAAGGAAATATTTACTCTTGTACTTTTGAAGGAGAGTTAAGCTAAATGAAAATAGTGGCTTGTTTTCTGGACTCCTCAGAATTCAATTTCTGCTGCACGTAAATATGGTAGTGTTCCTCCGGCAGCTGGTAGCTAACGTCATGGTATACAAGAGGGAGAGCAGCCAGCTCTCTGAATTTTAATGAATGCCTCAGCATCGGAGGTTTAAGTCTACTGATGTTCCTCCTCTTTATCCAACCTGACATTTGTCATACAAAGAACATCAGCTGTAGGGCATAGTTTCCTGGGGAAGAAGATGTGGAATAAGAAACTTGTATGTGGCTGTGGTTTGTGATGATGGTTTTCTGCTACAGACACAAGCTCTGTCCCAGCTTGCTGCTGGCTGATGTGAGGATTTCTCTGTGCCAGCAGGTGTGGCTCAGTAATTGCTGAAACAAACAGGAAACCTTGCAAATGAGTGCCAAGCCTATTTGCACGAAAACCATTCAAATACAGGAAGATAAATTTTAAGCTCCTCTTTCTAAGCCAAAGTAAGTCCTCCAGAAGTAATATTTCTGTACTTTAAAGTCAATACTCTGTGAGTAGCAGCAAATATCTTTTTCCTCCATGGGAGAACTTCAGTGGTGGAAAAAACTGCTGTTATTTCCTCACTCTATTTTATCATTGTATCTTTGCCTTGTTGTTGGGAGGCTGCTTAAATGGAGCGAGTTTCTTATTGCTCACAGTAAGTTCTATTTGTGGATAAATCAGGATTGTCAGAATTCCTCACAGTTTGTTCTATTTTGTGGACAAATCAGGATTGTGCATGGTTTTTTGCTGTTAATACTTGCCCAAGAAAGTGCTGTCAAGACCATACTTTTATTTTTCCATAGCTATTGATAGTGGAGGATTAAGAAGACCTCCAAATGACTCCTGCCATCTGAGGATTCATCTCTTTTTTTTTTTTTCTGCAGAGAAAGCAAAATTGTGCTTAGCAGAAGGGGAGAACACACAACTCTGAGCATCTCCTCATATACTTTCGATGTTGAATATATTTGACTGAGCATTCTAACAAAATGCTGAGAAGGAAATCCTGTTAGTCTGTAATTCTACTGAAAACGATGAAGGATACTACCTGAACAACATAGTCAAAATTCATGCAGTTGGGCCTTCAGCGTGATGTCAGCCTATCACAACCTTTTGCATGCTCCTTTAACAATCAACCTGTAACATGCAAGCAATGAGACATTACAAATTGTTGAAATAGCAACTGTGGTACTTCTACAAAATGGAGTGTAAGGGTTCAAGGTAAAAAGAAGTGTAGGTAAGATAGCAAAGTGTTGGTAGCAGATAGCTTTATATTTCGCAAAATGAGAATTATTTAACTGTCTGCAGTCATTCCAGTAAGGTGGGAAAAATGTGCAGGCATTTCCTGTCTCATTAAGAGATCTCTGCAGTAGCAAAGTCAGTCTTGCTAACATGAGATAACAGAAGCAGATGAATGCCCTCTTTATTCCTGAAAGATTTTACAGCTTACATTAAAGTTTCTTCTGTATCTCTGTTTTAGAGTTTATATGTGTTACCAATGATTATACATAATTTGTGACTTTTCTACTGTAATGTAAAATACCTCTGTTAAACTAAGATGATTCAATATCCAGGACTTGTCTGGCACAGTGCTTCAGTATGTTTAATGTTATTGAGATAACTTTCAACAGTTGTTTAAAACCTACGCTCCTGTCTCTTCTTACATCCTTTTTTTTTCTTGTCTTTTTGTTAATTTTTTCATGCTTCAAATGTGAGCTTGCTAGCCTGTTGATTGCAGACCTTATTTGCTTGCTCAGTGCTTGATGCCTGAAGCACTGTAGTGTTTCTGTATCCATTAGATCAAGAGTATTAAATATTGCCTATGAATACTGATTAGAAATAGGCAGTGTCAAGTGCCCTCTTGACTTTTACATAATCTACTCTACTGTTCCTGAATATTCACTGTCATAAATATACCAGTCACTTATATTTTATTCAGCTTTTTGCCTTTGATTAACATGTATGTTCTGCTACACTTAAAGAAAGTGTTCTGTGTTGATATCATGACGAGGGCTGTTTATTTCCAGAGTATGTGGAAAAATGTATTGTTGGGGAACTTACAAAATTAAAAAGTAAGATGAGACTTTTTGGTAACTTAACTGCAATACAACCTCATTTTGGCTACAGCTATTTTGAAATGTTAATAAATAGGGATCTAAAATTGGCAAAAGGTGTATTTCTTTTAAAAAAAATTACATGGCAAGTCAATAGGAAGAATAGAAGTGACTTTGTTAACTGTAGTATGTGTCTGAAAACAACTTGCCCTATCAAAATGTCTTCTTTATTCAGTTTCTGTGGTAAACATCCCACATTTGTATTGGAAGATGTTTCCAAAATCTTAGCATGCTTTAAAATAAGTAACTACTTTGTAAAAAAAAAAAAGACTAAAGAACCCCAAAGGATTTTTGGCTTGTTGTTTGAAATTCCAAAAGTCATGGCTGGACATACTTGTGCTTTCTGGAAATTGCAATATTTACTTTTACCAGAAAAAAAAAAAAGAAGTGCCTAGTTTTAAACATGATGGTGTAGGGGAGGCAGGGGAACTCAAGGAGGCAAAAATGCATGTTAGTTTCCAGGCAGCTAAGATTAAAGAAGTGACAAAAAGTGCAGAAAAAAAACATTAATTTTGGGGGAGTAGAAGTGTGTTCTATCATATAGACTTTAAAATTTTAACATTTTAGCTTTCTTGTGCAATGGTTTAAGTAAGTCAATGTGAAGTATTTTACTTTTTGGAAAAGCCAGTGAAGAAGAGAATGACATCAATTCAGGCTCATTTCTCCTCATGCGAGGAAGTAATCTTTCAGTCTGTCTTTGCAGAGAAAATGGAGAAAGCACTAAGCTGTCTGAAAAAAAAGAAGAAGCTGCAAAGAAAGGCTGTTGATCCAGAAAATGCAGCTACAGTTGTATAGCTAACCATTGAAGAGCATTTGTTCTTGTTACCTGTTGTCCTACACCATTTAGAGGTTATTTTCACACTAACTGTCTGGTTGCAGAGCAAGATCTTGCTGCCAGTGTCTGGCTGCAGATGAAGCACCTGTGTTAGAAAACAGCTTGCAAAAGAATGAGAAGTTTTTGAATTGAAGTAAAATGAGATTTGTTTGCCATGTCTACCTCCTGACCAAGATGGCAAGGAGAAACTTTTTATGGATTAGTCTGGACAAAGTAATTGAAACAAATAGTATTAAATAATGCAAAATAAGTTGAGAATGAGAAAGAGCCACCTAAGTGCATTTTGCCACGGTGCTTTAATTATGGCTTGAATTCTTGTCACATATTTATGAGCAACTTCTCCTTTTAATTTTAAAGCCATTCAGGCATAAGGATGAGTAATAGGTTTCAAAAAGATTGAAGGTGACAAATAATCACATGGCTGCCTCAATCAACTGTTGAAAAACTCAATACTTGTAACATTTCATATTTTTTAGTGGTGACAACTTAGCATCTTATGCAGAAAATACTTAGTATGAATCTTTTGCAGTGAGATACCCAGCATCTGAATTTCTTCTCTTTGGCAAAACAAATGTTACCTTCTCTTAAATGACTCCTTTAAGGAGAATCTCACTTGTAATAAAGTGCGTTCATGTTACGCTGCCCCACTCTACCAGACAGCAAGTTATTTGTGATTTCTCTTTTTCCTGTCTCATGAAGACAACTTGCTTCTTCTTGGCTTTCTTCGCTGGTAGGCTTGGGCTGAAATATGTCTCTTAATGACTGCAATATGCTAAGCTTTTTGTAACTTGAGTTGTTGTAATGGTTTACAAAAGAGCTTTGGATGGACATAAACACATCATAATAAGGAGAAATTAGCTGTTTCATGAGCAAGCATGAATTTCCAGCACTTCTTGTTTGAAAACAGAAGGAAAATCTTTTAAAATGCCACAGATTTATTAACTGTCCACCTGATAAATATAAAAGTAGCCTTTCTGGTGTTTCTGAATAGTAAGAGTTGCCCAGATAAAGCTGGAAGTTTTTAATGTAAAACTTTAAAATGGCTTGTTCTTAGAAGACATTTCAGTAGCTTCTTTTTCTGTTCTTTTTTTTTTTTTTTTTTTTTTTTTT
>WHYT01015040.1:38976-67491 GCA_009806455.1 Tetrax tetrax | reverse complement strand
CATGCTGCTGCTTTGTCATTGAGGGAGGAACTCCTCACATTCCCCCCCTGCTCCAGTGTGGGGTCCTCCCACGGGCCACAGTCCTTCAAACTGCTCCGGCGTGGATCATCTCTTCCACAGGGTGCAGTCCCTTCAGAACAGCTGCCCCAGTGTGGGCCATCCATGGGCTACAGCCTCCTTTGGGCATCTGCCTGCCCCAGCATGGGGTCCTCCCCGGGCTGCAGGTGGATCTCTGCTCCTCCGTGGGCCTCCCCGGGCTGCAGGGGGATCTCTGCTCCTCCGTGGGCCTCCATGGGCTGCAGGGGCACAGCCGGCCTCACCATGGCTGCACCATGGGCTGCAGGGGAATCTCTGCCGGGAGCAGCGTTACTGCTCCCCCTCCTTCTTCACTGCCCTTGGCATCTGCAGCCGTTCCTCTCACCAGAAATTCTTCACAACTGGCTCAGGCAGACGCCTCTCAGGTTCTCTTCACATCTCCTCTCCTCTCCACTTCTTGCAGCCGGGCCGGGCCGAGTCAGGCCCAGACGGCCGCCCGGCGGGAGATCGGAGGGTGAGGGCCGCAAGGCCCACAAGGCTCGTGCTTCCACCTCTCTACTCCTACTCAACTTCTTCACATAATCTTCTTTTCTTTTTTTCTGTTTTCCCCCTTCTTAACAGCGGTGTTCTCACGGAACATTCTGCTACCCATTGGCTCGGCCTTGGCCAGCAGTGGGTCCGCCCTAGGCCCAGCTGAGTCCACTGAACAAAGGGGAGCAACTTCTAGCAGCTTCTTTCAGAAGCTACCACCATAGGCCCCCACTACTAAATAAAACTAGAACATCTTGCAAAGAAGACATTCAACTATTTAAATTTCATTTATTTTAAATATTATTTGTGTTAAATGTTGAGGGAAGAGTCTTGAAGTTACTTGTGAATCATTCACTGCTGTGATTGGTGATTTCCTTTCCCAGTTTGAATTACGCAAAACTACAAAAGTTTTGATTACGAAATTATTTAATCTCTAAATCAGGCCTTTTGAAATTAGTGCCATCATATTTGTAGCATATTTGTAGCATATCATATTAACATTTAAAAGAAAATTGCTTATTTAACTCAAAAAAATTAGAGTAAAAGTAAAACCAAAACATGTTTTCTAGATTCCTATACATTTTATATTACTTCTCATAAAATGTGTTCTGATTCTCTCTAGTTATTGCACGCAAGCAATTAGATCTTGCTTCAAGAACACCTGACAGGGGAAAGAAAAGTAACTTCAAAAAGCATGACTAGTTCTACTTCCTCAAGTGTGATGTACAAAATTGTTATACAAGTGCTACTTTGAAAACTGAGGTTGTTTTACAAAGTAGTTCAAGTAAACCCTCCTATATGTTCTGTTTTTCTGTATATTCTGGGTTATAGCAAGATGCAAATCTAGGTTTAATATGAAGTGTTCCCCTTAGCTGTCTTCTTGGTCCATCTGTAAAATGGAAGAAGTGGTGCAGTACTTTTGAGCACTGATATCATTGCCAGACCTGTTGTTGTGTTTGATGCATAGAAAAGCTCAAGCAATAAATAGCGGAACAAATGATTTATTATATTCTAGGAATTCTGAGTTATACTAAAAAAGTCTGAATCTCAGCTGGACATCTGGTTCAAAATTCTAAATATACCCTGTACCTATTTTTTGGAAGTAACTAGTATCCCAGGAGACAAGGTTCTTCATTAATAGAATCCCACAGACACCTACAGACTGAGTCAGGCAATTCCTGAAACTTCAAAAAGTCCTTATTCCTGCAGAACCTATTGAAATCAATGGAAGACAGATGCCTTGAAGTTTTCAAAGCTCTCACTAGGAAATTTTTGCAACTAGCAAGTCTTTGAATATCTTTGATATTAAAGTTTTAGTTTTTTTACCTTGATGTGTGTGAATAAGAACCAAGGACCGATGAAGTCTTTATGTAATAATGGACAGATAAATTGGAAAGTCAAGATAACTTTTTTTTTTTAAAGGGGAACTTATTTAAGAGATGTAATAAAATTAGATAGTATTAAGATTGTGGTATTGGTGGACATCTAACAAAGCCATCAGAGAAATAAGCATGTATTTGTTTTTTGCAAATGTTTATTACACAGTTGTTTAAAAACACTTTCTAAAATTGCAGTGTTTTTTAAGGTTACTGAAACCACTTCCAAATGTGGGGTCATGATTCATGGAGTTTTGAGTAAAGATGTGTGAAAAAAAGCCTTTATTTGTATAAATGGAGCTAGATGATAAGACATAGTTCTTGTTTCTGGACCAGTGAGTACTTGGAATGTGCTTGGATTTCTAAATTGTCAGAAGAAATAACCTCTCATCTTTATTTTTACTACAAAACCAACTGCACACTGACCAAAAGGGAAGTGTTTGATCCTCATTTTATGGGGCAGACAACATGGGGAGTGTTATTTTTGGGAAAGTTTTGTTTTGAACAGGTTAAACAAATGCATATGAAAATAGAGCAAAATTTTAATGCATTCTGTTTTAATGGAAACCCATAAAAAGCTCTGGCTAGCAGCACTCGGAGTTGTAAGGGACCAGTGTTGCTGAGGGGAGGTTAGTTGCCTGTGTTTAAATATAACGCAAGCTTCCTGTGTGTAAGGATAACCAATGTGGTAATCAAAACCACCACATCTCCTTTTAAGTATGTCTGATGCTGAAGCCAGGTTAGACATCCAGTTTTCCTACACAGCTGGAGAAAGGTAAGATGCTAACCTCACAGGTAGTTACTTGATGCTGGCAGTAGTAACAAAGCCAGCTGAGGGCTCATCTGTCCCATCCCACCTTTGCCAGCTTTTTCCTGTGTGGCCATTTGCTGTCAGCTGCACCAAAAGACCAGGCTGCAAACCAGAGCACTCCAGTGATCTGGGTGAAAACAGCCCTCTACAAATCCATGTGGCAGGGAGAGGCATCTTTAATAATTTCAGTGATCTGAATTGAAATGTTTTCTCTGTTGTGTTAGTATATCTATATGGAGACAAATCCCTGTGGCACACAACTGGAGAGGGATAAGAGAGCTTTAAAACTCCTTTGCTATGACAGCCAGTGTCTGGTACCTCCACGCTCAGATACTCTGTACTTCTCACTGGAAGAGCCAGTGGCTATACCAGCACCTTACATTACTAGATTGTAAGGCTTGCCCTCAGTTAGATATGTGAAATAAAGTATTTTGAATACTCTGTGCTGCTATTTTTTAATTACCAGAACAAGTGATACACAATAACATAAGAAATGGGAATTTGTAATGCAAACCTTATTGCCCATTATTGCCCCAGCCTTTGTAAGGAATATTATAGAACACTTTAAAGCTGAAATAATTCTTTAGATAGAAATAACGGTGATTTTTGCTTTTCTCCAGATCGGGCAATGTAAGATTTTTCCTTTCATACTTATTTTGGTATGATTTGTATATCATAAAATGAAAGGTTTTGAAAAATCTAGATATTTGGAAAATCTAAAATGAAATGTTACATATATGTTCAACAGTAGATAAGTTGGGAAAGATATTATTAATAAAAGGGAGTAATTTTGTCAAGGGAAGATTTATTCTTTCATCAGCTCCTGCAATGCTTCTATGTATGTTTTTCAATTCACCCAGGGAATAAGACATATCTTAGACATGATTATGCTAAATCTATTCTGCTCACAGATTCCTATCCTTGCAGAGAAGAATGAATAAAGAATTAAATGGAAGGCTTCAGTAATCATAGCGCCGATTTTCATGAAAAACTACTATAATATCTGTCTTCATATTTAACTTATCCCCATTTTTCTAAGAGGGAAACAAAAAGGTTATGACACTGTTAAATAGCAGTCTTCTCACTAACTTTGAACAGAGAATTAAATTTCTGAGATTCTGTAGAAAATAAAGAAAATTGGAGATAAATCTTCAATAACAGAGAAGCCCTGTTGTTCTTTTCAGGTGCCATCGTAATATATGGTGATAGAAATCTCTCCTCTCTTGCTAATGCAAACAGATTTAGATTTTTATCTTCCTCCCTAATTGTTTATTAAGGGATTCCTGTTTAGTCACTTTAGACATGTAATAGGGAATAAAAGGAATTGTGAAGATATTGCTGGCTTGGTCTGATCCCACCATTTTTCACTTAAACAGTGAACTGATAGCAGGTGTATTTGCATTTGGTTTTATTCACTGCTGGTTTACTATGCTACTTCTGAAGGCATTCCAATGAAAATAATTGCAAACTCAATTACAAAGCAAACATTTTCATTTCTGGCTGAACTTCGCTTTGCCTTTTGTTCATGTATAGCAATGGTTGCTGCATTGTCTAGACTTAATTTACATTTTAATTGAGTTTTAAGCCTCTTAACAGATGATGATATACCAAGAGATTATGCAACCATTTCAGTAATGGAGAGAAAAACACTTTTAATAATTTGTTTTAATATGAGAGACTCAGCCATAAGGAAAAACATGTTGCCAATAGAACAGAAGTTAAACTTTGATAGTATTTTGACGTGAAACAGACTATACTAGAAGAATCATAGGAGGCAGATGGTAAAAGTGATATTTCCCGAAATTGCCAGCATTAGAAATCCAACCACTAGTACCATTTGTATTGCTACAGGACATACTTATTTCAAAGAAGTCGGCTGAATTGCAAATAGAAAGGTAGTTTGAGTATTTACTTTTCCTTTTAAAATTAAAATTTCACTTATGTTATCTTTTCTGAAACGTTAGTGTCATGACTGCCATAAAATAACAACCTTTAAGATACCTAAAGAGAAATTTTTCCTCTCTTTCCTTCATGGCACTCTAGTAGGTAGCTGAAAGGATATGTTTTAATGTTCAGTTCATAGTTCTACAAGGACGTCTTTTATGGGGAGAGTATGAAGAGAACATCAAGAAGTCTTTGCTTATTTTTTTTCTGCTGATATTCAGTTTTTATTTGTTCCCTTTTGGTAACAGACTAATTGGTTTGTACTTAAATAAAAAGGAATTAATACCAAGCAAGATTATTTAGAAGAGAAATTTTATTTTATTCTCCTAGAATTCATGACTCAGAGTGTGAATATGTTTGTAGGTGAAGAACTTCTATTTTCATACTGACAATATTCTCATTTCAATTATCTGGCATTTTATCTAGTCAAATATGAACCAAACTAATGTGATCTTGCACTGTTAAGGTTAGAGAAGTGCTTGATGCACTTCAGAAAGTTTAAAAATTCCAATGAATGAAAAGCCTAAAGGAAAATGTAATACTTAAAATAGAACTCTGTAATATTATAGGGCCCACTTTGTCTCATGCTTTAAAGCTACTATTCCCACAATTTCGCTAAATTATTTTAATGGCATCCTCTTTTAAGCATAGTATTTTAACTTTTTAAGGTGTTGATCTAACCCTTTTGAATCATAATGATGCATATGATGTAGGATTTGATAAATTTAAAGACAAAATTATTTCAGCATAGACAGTGAAGTCAGGAATAATTCAAGGACCTTTTGAAATCAGTTAGAGTTTTGTCAGCATATTCAATAGATAAAACTTTACCCATGATTTACTAGTGGCATGTTAGGGGGTTGGGAGGGGAAGTAGGAGAGAGAAGATTTATTTATTTATTTGTTTGTTTTACTCCTTGTAAGCGTAAACCTTTGCAATGTAGCTCCTGTAGTCTTAAGTATATAATCCTATTGTAACTTTTTCATTGTCATTTGTAGAACTGTCTAGTTCAATCCTTACAAACAAATGAGAAGCCTTAAGTTTTAATTGCATTTTGTATAATAAGCTTACCTGATGATAATAGTCCTAGGAATGCCATTTAAGCAGAGAAATGTATATAAATGATTATTGTAAAATATGCTGTATTTGTATACTTTAGTGAAGGACCAGTAGTTCTGAAGTGGAAAACTAAAGCAGGGGGCATCAATATAGCTTCAGTTTCAATTGGACCAGTTTACAAACTTACCAAGATAACAAATTTATTCTTCTATTACACATTTATAAATTGAAGTACAGAGGAAAATCTGACTTTCTGTTGCACTACCTCTAAGATAAATGCCATCAATGTAACTCGGTTTCCTAACATCCAGCTTTGACTACAGCAAGGAAGCAAGATTTTTTCTAATCCTACAGTTAGAGTAGTTGCTAAGCCATCCTAAACTCGTGGGCAGAGTCTTATTCAGTTCTGTTGTTTTAATGAGATGCTGCTTGTAATAGAACATATAAGAAAAATCAGCAGAAACGTGATCAGCTTTTTGCAATTTCCTCACTCATTAATCTTCTAAAGCAGTGTAACTGCATTAGAAGAGTAAAATTAAGATGAGTATTTCCTTTCACTGTGTTCCTTCCTAGCTCAGCTAACTCCCTTGCATAGATGCTATTTGTTTGCGTGATCTAAATCAGATCTCACTCAATATCTACATAATGTGCTGAAAGGAAAAATATGTGCTTTAGTGAAGGAAGTGAACCTGGGGTTATCAGTAATAAGTGCTGATATCCTAGTGAGCTGCTTTGTTGTACTGTTCCTGACAAACAGATGTTCTGTTTGAGGTGTCTCTCTAATATCTTCCTAAAGCTGTATCTTTTCTCCTAGTCACTGCCTTCTCTTGTCTTAGAATTTTACCTGATGCAAGCCATATCATTCTGTCTGGACCAAGACAAACTGCTCAGCTGTTAGGTGGTGGCTAGTTCCTCTGTTCCTACTGTTCTGCATGTAAGAACATGTGGAGTTAAGTTACTGTCCCTGGCAGTATGTATTGCTTTCCAGAGGTACATTTTAGTTTGTTCTTGTTGGTCTCCTGGTACAGTTTTTAGAGATACAAGTTTTGCAAAGAGCTATTAGAGAATGGATTTCAGAGCAGCCATTAATAACCAACAGATCTTAGTGCCTTTTAAAGCACATTAACTGGGCTAATAAGTCTACAGAATATAAGAGTTATTATGAAGGTTGGTCTGAAGTTGATAGATTATTTGCATTTATTGATTAAAAGTTGCAGCTCTGCACTGACTAGAAGCTTCTAGCCATAACTAAATAACACCAATGCCAAAAGCTGAAGACATGCATCTTATATATTTGCAATATGCATTGTATATAAACAGAATACTTTTGAAAGTTAGAAGGGACCTCTAGGTTCATACAATCCAATCCTTGTAAAACAAACTCTAGTCGTCCACGGTAAGTCTTGCACTGGGCTCAGAACTTACAGAAAACCATCCAGCCTGGAGTAAAAACTTTGACTAATGTAAAAATCAAAAGTGTTCCTTAATAAATATTCCAATGGTTGCTTAACCTTCTTGTAGTTATTACCTGTAGTTTGAATTTAGATAAATTCAGTTGGATCTTTCAACTGGTTAGAATCCTTAACACATCTCTAAACATAGATTCAGTATCAACACCCTTATGTTAAGCAACTGTGATGAGAAGATGGCAGTAGGGTTAAAATATAAAAAACAGAGGACTCAATTGGTAGTCAGCTCAGACACGCACAGCAGTGCTTTGTGCCTAAGTGGTTTGCTTAAATTTAAACATTTTTTTTTTCTGCCTTAAAAAGGGTGCTAACTTGCTGATGAGTATTTAGATTCAGGGAGTCACTTCTACCCTGTTCTCCCTAATCTGAGAAGATTGCTTTGAGTACCACTTAGGTCTCCCAACAGATATATAGCAGAGGAATGCAAATTTGGCTTGGAATATCAAGTGTACAGTTAAATTATGTAGTCTATACATAGCTGACCTGAATACACCTTTGCACACTTTCTGAGGCTGATGTTGATACTCAAGATAGTGAGTTCCTCCAGCTAGTGTTCGTGGAAAGAATTGAGTAGGCAGGTCTGTGCAAACTCCCATACAAGGCAGTACTGAAACTCCTCTGTTAGAATCTGTAGTAGTCCTGCTGGTCCAGTCTGGGGCTTCCTTGAGCGGAAAGTACAAATTGTGCTAAACTATGTGCTAGTTTTCTGATATGCACAAATGTTAATAAGTGATTGGGTTGAGTTAATTGATCTTGTTTGTCTTTGTAAACATTTGGTGACTTTTGCATTACCTACTCTTAACTATTAGCAACTGGAATATATTTTACTAACTCACATTTAAGTATGATGTCATCTTGGGTAGCACACCACAAATAAAGAAGGCATTTACTATTGTGCTGTGGCTCTCACCCCAAAATACAAGGTCCAGCAACTGTACAAATGTTTCCTTTAGTTAAAATGGAAGAAATTTTTTACAGTGAGGGTGGTGAAGCACTGGAACATGTTTCCCAGAGAGGTGGTAGATGCCCCATCCCTGGAAACATTCAAGGCCAGGTTGGATGAGGCTCTGAGCAACCTGATCCAGTTGGAGATGTCCCTGCGCATTGCAGGGGAGTTGGACTAGCTGCACTCTAAATGTTCCTTCCAACCCAAACCATTCTATGATTCTTTGAATGTGGTTCCTAAATATGCATTAATAAATGAGGAAAAGTTTTTAAAATTTCAATAAAAACACTCGTTCAGAAAGTGGAGACTCAGCTTCAGAAAAAAGGCAGCAGGAAGGCTCAACAATCATTTCCTTTCTTGTTTCACGTGTGGTTGTTTTGTTTCTACTGCCTTGCCTAGCTGTCATTGTTTAACCCCAGCCAGCAACTAAGCACTGCACAGCTGCTCCCAGTGGGATGGCATAGAGAATCAGAAGAGTAAAAGTGAGAAAACTCAGAGCTTGACATAAAGGTTATTTAATAGGTAAAGAAAAAGCCATATGCACAAGCAGAGCAAAAGAAGGAATTAATTCACTACATCCCATCAGCCGGCCGGTGTTCAGCCATCTCCAGGAAAGCAGGGCTCCATCATGCGTAACGGTTACGTGGGAAGATGAGCACCATAACTCTGAATGTCCTCTTCTTCCTTCTTCTTCCCCTAGCCTTATACACTAACCATGATATCATATGATGTGGAATATTCCTTTGGCCAGTTGAGGTCAGCTGTACCAGCTGTGTCCCCTCCCAGCTTCTTGTGCACCTCCAGCCTACTGACTGGTGGGGTGGTGTGAGGGGCAGAAAAGGCCTTGACTCTGTGTAACCACTGCTCAGCAGTAACAAAAGGATCTCTGCTTTATCAACACTGTTTTCAGCACAAATCCAAAACATAGCCCCATACTAGCTACTATGAAGAAAATTAATTCTATCCCAGCCAAAACCAGCACACTAGCTGTTAGAGCTGGTAGTACTTCTGTGGTGGTTGGTCCAGTCCAATACAAATGTGCTTCAACAGAAAAACAGATGCTATTCAGATATTCCCAATTAATAAATAAAATTAAATAGGTCATATAGCATTTTTCTCTTGAAATTGAGCTGCCTGCAAAGCATGGGTAATCATGGAAGAAGACATTTCAAAGGCAAAGGCTTATTATGTTACTTTGTGGCACAATAATTTTTGCTTTTAGAAGGCTGGCTTGGGAACAGGGATCTAATACCAAATATTACCCTTTTAGTTAAATTATTACCTCAAAGGCTGTTTGTCCTCCACCTTCCTCTTTTGCTGGTTGCTCTCTCACATATTCTCTTCAATTCTTTCAAGTATTTATTTTTGTCAGAAAAAGTCTTACTCAAATAGCAAAGGCATTAGGAGTAAAGCTACTTGTTCTTCAAGACAGGAATGTCTTTTTATATCTTTGTAGGCTATTTGACTAATCCTCCCTTTTGGGATGCCAGACCATTTATGGCTCTTAGTTTAAAATTAGGCATTTCTGTAAATGAAGGGAAGACAGCATGGACAAATTATACGGCAGAAAGCTGTCAGTTTTTCTTAGTTGTAGATGCTGTCTAGCATCTAGACCTCTTTTTTTTTCCAGAGTTTCCCTGAAAAGACATAGGTTCACTGTATTAGTATCTGGGGCATTTATATATAAAATAATCATATATTTTATATATCATAACCTTATACATAAAAACCGTATACATAAAATCCAACATGATACATGGATTACTGTTGTACTTTTGAGTAGTCATTACTCAGAGCTGAAACTACCATTTATTTTCCAATATTGAACAACCCAGTTGGCTTCTTTATCAAGGAATTAAGTTGCAGATTAACCATACTATCAATGCTAATGATTATATTATGAAAATGAGTAAAGAACTGGGAGCAGGCTAGAGATTGAAAATGGATGAAATTAGGCATTAGGGAGGCCAAGGGATTTCCTCAAATTATATTTTTAAACACAAATATAACTGTAGCTGTGTATGTGTCCCATCTACAGGTGGTAGTTCAATGTAGAATGAAGACCAAGTACTGCCAACCACATTTTGTCTGTGCTTATGATATACTAAGATTACTGATTGAGGCCACTGGGTTTTTTTCTTAATGCAGAATTTCTCAAATAATATTTCTTCCCCAGACTTTAATGGAAATAATACAAGTGCTGACCTTCTAGACTCAAGAATCCATGGTAAAACACAGTGGAGTTTAATTAATAATTAGCCTGCTGATTTATCTTTTTATGGAGACCTCTGTGATTTCAGGCAGAATTTCCAATTTATTTGTATGATGTGAGAGTTTATTTTAGCTGTGCTAAATAGTTACCTATTTAATTTCTTCTAAGAAAGGAAGAATAATAGGCACAACATTTCATAACTATGAGATATAAACTGTATAAAGGACAACTCCGCTATCTAACTAGTTTTGTAACCATTCTAGGTGGTATCTAAGCACTTTGGCTGCATACAAAGGCTTTCAGTGTTGTGTGGCAAGTGGTAATCCTATCATTTTAGGAACAGTCTTAAACTGGAAAATGTTGCAGGCCTTTATATTGTCCTGTCAGGAGCAAGACTGAAATGGAAGGTAGAGAATGAATACCTACACAGCCTCTATTACATGTTTATTTCCAAAAATACTTTTAAAAATCTGTCGATGCCTTAAGAATCCACATTCTGTTTGAGTTTAAGCTATTCTTTACTTGACGCTTTGTCAATACACTGATACTGTTTGGGAGTCATCTTATTTTTCTCAGCTGAAAACTCAATTGCCTTTTAAATGATTTTATAGTTGGCGTTAAATGTTCCATGAAGCACAGGGATGAAAATGAGTGCAAACGTTTCATGCTTTAATGGCTGCAGCGGCAGTCCGTGCAGCGCTCTGGAGCTTCAAAAATAACCTGTGACTAATCACTTTGTGACCACATCGCTGTACTCTGAAATCCCCAGTGAGACTGTTCGTGAGATATCCTGACATATGTCTTGCTGGTTTATAAAGTGACAATTTGTGGTTTGTTTCTGTGTGCACAGTTGTGTGCCCTGTTTTTTTTTTATTGCTGACAGTGGCCCTGAAAGTGTCAGGAAGGGCTGTGGGGAGCACTGCAGTGAACCCCTCATTATGGGACTGCACAGAGGGGTGGGGATGAAGAAGGGCAAAGGACAGTATCTCCTGCGATCCTTCCTTTTCTCTTTATCTTCTGACAAATATATTGCATTTTGGAGGAGGAAGGAGGTGTACAGAAACCAGTCAGGCTTGCATGTCGTGCTTCATTGTTACTTTTAAATAGTCATTTTGATTTTTAGTAAACATGTTTTAAACTGCTCTGTGATTACACATCAAGTGAGAGTTCTTCAGTCTTATACAGATAGAATTAAAACATTTTTTTCTTTAATCAATCAGCTGCTTACTTTTTTTCCTGTGTATTGGACAGCATATTGAAGAAAAAATAGAGAAATGTGCTAAGAGTTCAGTTGAGCAGGGCACCTTCCCAAAATGATGTAACCCTTAAACTGAGTGTTGCCCTATTAGAAAAAAAGAATAATTTATGCCTGATACAGAAGCTTGCTGCTTAAAACCTTCTAATAAGTGGCACTTAGCATGCTAGTGCTGAATCATTCGATTTTTGGGTTTTTTTCTTGGGAGGTCACGTTATTGTGTGATTTGAGTCTTTCAGTTTGAGCCTGTCAAAGCTAAACTTAATCACAGAGCTGCTGAAATACTTTTTTCCCATAGTCCCTCTATAGGTTATTTGCAAAGCTGACTTGAGTGTGTTGTGGTTGGAAACCCTACTAACGAAAGGAGAAGAGGCAACATTAGCCGCGAGGAGAATGACTGCTCGTATGTTTGAGTCAGACTCCAAGGCTTCATTTTGCTCTGTCTGATGGAAACTCTGCAGCTGAAGTTCACCTATTCTGGAGTACTGATGTGATGAAGTCTCTGTCACTTTCTCCTTTTCCTGACTTGACCCATTTCTCAAAAAGTCTCTCAAACCCATGCTATTTCCTTCCACTTCTTGAGCTTCTACATCTTTCCAGATGCATGTGCAGATGAGAGATCTCACTCTCAAACACTGTCCAACTTTTTCTTTTGCAGGTAGGAGACTTTCTGTATACTTAACTTGCTCAACAAACATGTTTCACTTATTATTATATTAATGAGATGACACAAACTTGCTCTGCAGGTAGGTAATGGGGCAAAACAGGAGATGAAAATGGAAGATTAAGGTTTCTGTGCTTAGCCCAAGGAAATCTAACGGCCTCTTCAGTAGTGCCTTTAGTACTGTCCTAACATGAAGTTACAGAAGAATTCAGAACTTTTCCTGCATCAATAAAAGTATTGGTTTTAGATGATAGAAGTGTGAAACTGAGGTTTTGTTCACTTTTGATCATTCAAAATGCCATAGGGCTATTGAAACAAAGCAAGGTTATTAAACTCTGTGTTCAGACCAATATCTGACATAAGTATTTGAAACAAATACCCCGTTATTTAAGGTTTATCTATTGGGAAATATCTGAAGCGTTTTTATTTTTTGTTTAGAAGGCATGAACAATTTAATCTTGTATGGTCTGATTCTCGGAAGCAAGAAGACATAAGCTTTCTGGTTAGATGTTTTGCTTTTATCTCTACCCTTAGAATGAAAAATACGTGTTTCTCAGGCCTTGGCTGATGTTACTCATGGCTACTTCATGTAGAAGTACTTGGAGAATGTTCTAGATATAGGACATATTACATTCATGTACTGAGAGATGTCTTTTCTTTGGGAAGTTCGATATAGGACAATTCTGCTTATCAAGTAATTTCTCAACTCTGTAAGATTTTCATATGAAAACGACTCAAGTCTGACTTCTTATTCATTTATTTGCAGCATTTGGACTTGCTGTAACTGACTTATACAGCTCTAAAAAGCAAGGCCAAGGATTTAAACTTGAATGTGATGTCCCAAAAATAAAATGGGAAAAAACCATAAAAAAATATCAACTTTGAACCTGACTCTATGGAATAAAATTAAAATAGATAATACGCAGTTGTATCATTATATTGCTTATTTAAAAATAAATGGATTTTCACAAAGGAGAGGTATAACTTTTTTATGCCATTAGGTGGATGCCAATGGCGTAACAAAATTACTGCACTTTTAAAACAGTTGTGAGCTCTAATAGAAAACCAGCAAACATGAACTTACTTTTTCAAAACAGCCTCTAAGATTGGATTTGTAAAAAGGTCAATGTCAGAATAACCTTCCTATTCAATCTGTCTTTCAATTTGCGAGTGGTGCAAACTGTTACTGGAGTGCTGTTTTGAGTTACAGAGACTGAAGTTCAAGAATGACGAAAAATTAGAAAACGCTCAGGCAATATGACTTGTCATGAAAGGACTCAAGGAGTTCAATCAAACTGATTAGAGAGGACTGAAAGTCGGATAGGATTAAATGGCTGAACATTGAAGCAAGACAAATTCAGGTGACTGAGGAACTTTTTTTTTTTAAATTTGAGTGCGGTCAATCACAGATTGTTGAGATTGCCATGGAGTCTTCATTGTGGCAACATTTTTAATCAGCCTTAGATGTTTTATGAATGCATCTAATTCAAATGACAATTAAATCTGGGCAATCATTTAGTCTGGATTATGAAGGCAATCAAGTCTGATCATAGTGATTATTTCAAATTTTGTAATTGATGTAAGCTATTTTAAATTAGAAGTAAAGAAAAGGGGAATGTATTGAAGTGCTGTTAAAAGATTTCAATGTATAAAAATTTTTTATAGTCTTGGATAGACTTTCCAATTAAGTGCATAGTGCTGATGCTGAAATGATTTTGAAAATTTTGTTACATTGCACTAAATATTCTTTTAATAAAGAACTTCTAATATTTGCAAGGGGTTTTGTTGTGCACAGCTTTATGATTGTGCTCTATTTTCTGCTCTTTGGAGGTAAATGAAAAGCAATTTACTTCAGAAGTTCTTGCTTGCTTTCTAACATTTAGTAAGATTGCAAGCAGTTAATCTGAAAACATATTGAGCCATACATGTTCACCCATATTAGCTGCTGTCTACTGTGGGACACGAGTGGTCATGTGGTCATATATTAACAGTCAGCAATTGTTTTTTAAAATAAAAGTGTGATTTTGGAATTTATCCAAAGTTAGAATTTCTTGTACTGCTTTATATGCAAAATTATCAGCAAAACAAGCAGAGCAGAATGAAGTCTCAGTTTGACATGCTTCATGTTAGAAAGATCAGCTTTATCTTTTGTAATTCTTCAATCACAATGCATTGTGTGGTTTGGGATTTTTCTTTTGTGTGTTGCCTTATTTGGTTCACAATGTGCTCAACATTTTCTAGGCCTGCACTACTACATTCGTCTTCTAAAAATGCATAGAACTGTAAGGGGTTGTTTTAAATGTGTGTCATCTTACAGCTGTGTTTCACCTCTTTCTGTCAACATAATACTTTCATTTCCACTAGTTAACTTGATATTATTTTAACTTGATGTTATTGATATTCTCTTTTATTTTCTGGGTTTGATCTGTCTGCTCTTACAGTGACAAGGAAATGTTTAAAAACCTCAGTATTAGTTTCTGAATTGTTAGCTTATTTTTGTCACAGCCACTTGAAATTTACCAAGCTGAGACATATAGATAGGCTTTCCTATTTGCTTTTGATAGATTCTATCAGATTATCACTTCTATTACATTGAGTGAGAGTGTCTCTCTTTTGCCATTCTCAAGGTGGCAACTTGCTGGCTTTATCTCTCCATTTCAATCATGAGAAAATTCTTATAAAGAGGGAAGATCAAAGATAGATGTAGTCTCATGAAAAATATTAAAAGTTTCTTCAAAGGTAAATATCAAATCCTCAGTGCATTCTCCTTTTGACTCTTCATCAAGCAAGTAGACCTCTTTTTCTAGGGAGAAAAAGACATGATGTATTCCAAAAGCCTTTCAACTGAACAAATTTAGTAACTTGCCATTACCAGAATTTTCTACCTCTCTTCTCTACGATGTTACCCAGATTCTATCTTACCAATAGTTTAGAGAGAGCATTTTTACTCTCTTTAGATTCCAATAGCCTACAATAGCATGGCATTTATTTATCAGTATAAATAGTATAGAAGAGAATAGTGATTATTTGAATATTTGGCAGGCTGTAGAAAAATATTCATGCAACATTTACTTTTTTCCCTTTTACCAAAATATTCAGTTACTCTTCTTGTTCTATCTCATGTTAGCCCATCCCTAAGATAAAATAAAAATAAATTACTTCAGTTCTGCTCTGAGAAAATACTTTTTAATGATGATTACATAGGCTTATGTGTTTATCCTTCCATTTTTTCTAAACAGTTTTGTTATAAATGGGAAATAAGTATAGCTAATAAGTATAGCTAATACATTTGTATATTAAAATAAAGCCAGAGTAATTTTGGTTTCATTCTTCAGCAGAATCAAATTCTTTACAGTTGAAATTTAGCAGTTATTTTTCTAATCTATAAATTGAAATGAATGACATTTATTTTTTTTTATTCATCTGTGCACTGTAAAGTGACACATTGTAGCAAAATAAAAACTTATAACTTAATGTAAAAAGGCACCTATTCTAGTACCTGTGCTTATTTTTTTTTGCAGTTAAGACATATTTATGTGAAAAAGCATGAATATATCTGCAAGTAGTTTTCTAGTTGATGCAGTTTCTGCAGGTTTCAGGTAACTTAATTCATGATGTTTCAAATGTATCAAAGGCAGTTGAATACAAGGACATCACTTAGGCTCATGGTGTCCCTGACTTGGAAGTTACTGGAGCTTGGGAGATTATGCAAGGAAAATATCATCTATGCTCTTGCTGTGCTCTTCTGCTCTTCCACGGGCATCTGGTGTTTGCCGCTGTGAAAAACAACAAGATTGGGTTCCATGGACTTCTAATTTGATGATGTCATAGTCCTTGTACTTTTAAATTTTGAGCACTGTATCATTTGTTTAGATATAGGCATGCTTCACCAAAATAAATAAATAAATAAATAAAGTGTGGATAAATAACCTTAAGCGAAAGTTTTCATGCAATCCTATTTATAATGGGCATTCATCGTCTCTTCCATGCATCAGCCTAAGATGCAGGATGTAGTTAAATGTCAGGCTCTGGATTTTAGTGAAATAGCATAAGATGTTACCATCCTGTCTTATGGTTACTACATCACTAGCTGGAGTAAGGAGTAACACAGTAATAGCTCCTTCTCCTTTCAGGGCCAAGTAAAACAACTGGCATAGCAGTTACAGAGCTGACTCACGACCATATGTTTTTCTTTGCCCCAGCTTAGGAGCCTGTAGATGGCCATTACTTACTGTCTTAGTGTTTTGTGAATTCCACCCGACTGCTGCAACTAACAGCTCTAGGCTGCAAAACAGTTTCCATTTGGTTCATGAGCATGTGTCTGCCTCTACTGTAATCACCCTTCCCAGTAGCTTGGCTGTCTCTTCTCATCCTTTAATGCCATCTTGCATGGACGGTGGAATGGTTGGCTGTCCAGCTTCATGATGGTGACAATCAATATAATCTCTGTCTGCGCGTGTCCCTGAGAAAGTAATTTTGGCTGGCATTTCATTTGTCTGGTGATAGATAAGTTGCTAGAGAAAGGCTTGTGTACAGACAGACGTGAATTAATTTAATTAAAACAGGTCAGACAATTTGAGCAACTTCTGCATAGATGCTCTTGATTCCTTAGCTTAGCTGAACTCCATTTCTAGCTGACCTTAGTAAATCTCCATTTAAACTGCTAGTTATTATTAATTATGTGAAAATAGATGAATTACCTGGGTTTAAATACATTTATTTAAATTAATTACTTAAAACTTCTTCAGCCAGTCAATGTGAGGACCAAAGCTGGCCGTGGGTTGGACGCGACCCACGTTTTTCTCAATTAAGATAAAGACAGAATAGTGATGGTCATACTGTGCTATAAAACAAGCTATAAAGTACTCCAGGAACATACACATCTGCATTTTCATGGTCTGGGTTCTGGGTTGTTTTTGAATGAGATTTGTGTTTGTAAGCATCCATCTGTGAATAAATTCTGATCTTGCTCCTTGCCTGAACTCTGGCCATAATCCTTTGACTGTGATGCTGTTATGGTTTCCAAACCAGTTAGTGATGCCCGAAAAAAGGTTTTGGTATGCAGAGAGGAAGATGGCCTGATTAGACAAACTGTATGGCTACAAAGATCTTGATTTCAAACTCAAATATCTTTTGGGATGTAAAACAAAAGAAGTACAACATAAGAACTAAAAAAAAAGAGAACTAAAAATCAGAATTGGTATGAGTTGTACTTTACTTTTAAAGGAGCACCTGCAGGGCTGGGGTTGGGGTTTTTTTGTTTGGTTTGGTTTTGGTTGGGGTTTTTTCAGGAATTTTTAGGAGTAGGCTTACTTTTACTCCCTAATCATGTGTGTATATGTATATTTTTAATCTTTTGAGATGTACTGTCATGCTCAGATATGTAAAGATTAGGACAGGGACTTGAAAAAAAAAGAAATATATTCTTGTCTATAATATGCCTGTCTTGAGGGAGAAGCTCATCTGAGCACATTCTGTGGGAGGGGAGAAACAAAAGCATGAAAAAAATCTTTTTTAAAGGTGCCTGAAAACACAAGGGGAACAAATGGTTCTTAGTCACCTCCAGCAGGATTTCTGTCCTGAGCAATAACTGGTTCGTGTCCTGGGTATAGCAGCTACCTTTCCACTTTGTGAGGGGACAGAGAACCACCTCTTTGTCCTACAGGCACTTAATCAGTGGAGGCCACTGCCTTACAGATCTGCTTGCAGAATGGACTACCTAAAGGATGGGTTGTGGAAGCTGAGAAATTACTTCGACTGCCAAAGAAGTAAAGGGGCCTGTTCTTTTGAGGAAAGGGAGGAGAAAACATCAGAGGACAGGGCTAGAAAGAGATATGGACATATCAAAGTAGCACCTGTAATGTGGCCCCAAAGTAAGCACAGAGAGGTTGAAAAAGGTTTCCAGCCCCTCTTTATAGTGAGGAGTTAGAGCTAAAGAAAAAGTGCTGAGTTTTACTTACTTCTAATTTGCTAAAATAAGGGGATCTCTCACCTCTCCCTCCCTCAAGAACAGTTGGGACAGTTTCAGGTTTTTTTTTCCTCTGATGCAATGATAAAGGTTTTCTTTTTATTCAATGATATAAACTGTGAATTTTTGGCTACCATCTCAGTGCAAATGTGGTAATTTTAGTTTGCAAATATAAAACTGAATATTTATAAAATAGTTTGCAATATTTTTTCCATTAAATGTATCATCAAAGCACTTGTTAACACTCTTACCATTTCTGAGAAGTGGCATTTTAGATAAGTATTTCACTATGTATTCAAGAGGTCTTCATCATTTTTTGTCAAAAAAGGAGGAATGAAATCCATTTTTTCCACTTTTCCCTGATGTGTTAAATCGTAAGCTATTTTTCTAATTTTTCAACCACCTTGTGTTCTACCTGCAGTAGTACTTGCTGTACTTTGTATCTGATCATATTTCTAACTCCTACGCTACAGAATCCCTGAAGATCCACTAAGAGAGAACATCGGCAAAGAAATGAAAATGGTTTTGTTTTGTTTTCTTTGTTAATCATGTACTGTACATCTTAGAGCTATGTCTTTGACTTGCTTGTCTACTTTTCACTTGTTTAATCGCAGCAGAGAATTGACGTGGTTAACTGTCTCCAATCTGTGAATCCAAGAGAGGGTGCAAAAAACTTTTCTCTATTTGCTTCTAATTTCTCAATAATCATTAATTCATCTGCAATGTTCTTCGGAATACAAGTTGAACATAGATGAGAGGAGAGATGTTTCTAGTGTTGTTCAATTGTACAGATACAAGAAGAGCCCTTTTGAAGAAACTTGATTTTGAATGAGAGCGACTAGCTGTCATCAAAATTAAGCAGTTCTAGGAGCTTATCATGTTACACAGCTGTAAACTAGATGTGGAAAGGATGCTTTGATAGGTCCCAGACAGAAGTTTACTATGGAGCAAAGGGAAACTGAACAAGTTGGGGGATAAAAATAATCTTTGGAATCCACTTTAAAAAAAAAATCTTCAGGGCTTAAAGGAAAATTTGTGAAATCCTTGTCATTAAGGTCATTGTCCACTTTTTATATTCTTGTCTGTCTTTGCCTGTTACTTTTTCCCTTTTAGTCAGCCTGGATATTAATCCAGGAAGAACGATAAACAAGCAAGAGGAGCCGAAAGCTTTAATGCACAGCTGACATTATGAATTAACTGACATAACAGAGACTTGTGGAATAACTTGTCTGACTGGAATATTACTATAAAAGGAGCGACAGATAAGAGGGAAGACATATGTTGCTCTATAAATCAAAGATGTGTATACTTGGTCTGGAATTCAGAATGCAGAAGGAATGGGATATGCTGAAAATCCATAGACAATATTTAAAGGAGAAAAAATCGGAGGCACTGTTGTGTTAATGCTGCACGGCATGCCACCAAACTCGGAAGGACAGACAAACAGATGGTGCTTTCTGTGAGCAAGTACAGACTAAATCAAAGCGCTGGATACTGCAGTAGGAAGGATTTCCCAGAAATCTTTTGGGGAAGGAGTACAACAAGGTATTAACTGTCTATCAGATTCCTGATGATTTTGTTGCAGCTTCTTGGTACAGCAAGCTAAAATACAGCTCAGATGGATGCTTAGTAGTGAGATTTCCGGGAGAATGTGAAAATGGAAGGCAACTTCCTGACACTGATTGAAAGGAAAGAAAGTCAGAGAACAACATAACAAAACCAATCAACTTCAAGAAGACAGACTTCAGTGCAGTGAGCAAGCTGGTAGATTAAATTTCTCAAAAGGCAAGTTTAGGAAAACTTAAGCTATGGCAGTTTAACAAATAAATGGGAACAGTAAGTTTAGTGGATGGTAACATGAAAATAAATGAAGCTAATTATGTTGTCTCCAAAATGTGAAACATCACAAAGGTATGTTGCAGTGTAACCTGATGTTGCATGGGAAAGGACGGCAGAGCATTAGGTAGGGATGGACACATGGTATTTACATTTGGGAGAAATTATCCTCTGTGCTTTAAATGTACTTAACAATGTTGAAGACACTTTACTGTGAGGTTTTCTATGTAATTTGGTTGTTTCTGTACCAAGATATACATATTCATATTCTTCAAATTTAAAGGTCAGAAATATTTATAATGTTTTAAGGAATGCTTTTCTTGGATTTAAGTATGCATATAATTTGAAATCTGTCAGTGAATTACAGTAGTTAGAAAGCAACGTTTCTCTTTGGTTGTAATCTCTCCTTTGTACACCTTTAATTTTTTTTCTTCTATTGTGCATAATAGGTTTGAATTAAAGTTTACCACTTCAGTCAGTAATTTCTTGAAATGATCAAGACTTGTGAAGGAAGTGGACAAAAAAAGCCCAACATTTCTAACTTTATTTTAAGTTGTCAAGAGAGTAGAAGATTTCTGGCTTCCAACAATGTCTTTCTACAATATAACATACACCTTGTTTGTAATATCTGGTTGGGTTGCAGAATGAGTATGTTTGCTTTGAGGAGAAGGAGAGAAAGAAACAAAGAAAAACCTTTGTAGGGGTTCATGTTTAACATTTCTTATACTGCAGAAGTGCCATTTTGATAATTTTTATTCCTTTTGCTTTTAACTTATTAACAAGGTGGCTTTATAGTCTAGGAAGAAATAGACATATTATGAATATTTTTGTCTGGATTGTTAAAGTGAATATGCTGCATAAACTGTGTGTTTTGTGACACAAGAAGCATACTGAGAGGATTTTAAGTAACCCTTTTAAATCTTTTAAATCTACATATATATAATTATCCATTCAGAAGTTCTGATCAATGTAGATTCTCTTATTTAGTCAGGAAAATATTTTCTTTCTGGATTATATGGTATCAGATGCTTTCTCACCTTCATGTGTTTTCCTTGAGCTGTGAATTAAATCCCTTCTGGATATAAGTATTGCTGATTTTTATGGCCTCTTTTTAAGTGCTTCATTAAGTCAGAGTCACAGAAATTATCTTAGTCACATTCTAATTAAATAGCATGAGATCTGTGTTTGCATTTCAGAGTTTTGTCTCCCATTCATCATAAATATAGCAAAATGTGTGTATTTTTGCACAGGCAAATGTGTGTGTGTATGTCTATATATGAAAACATGTAAAAATATGACATGCCTCACATCTGTTTCCAGACTGAGCTCCCAAAAATTAAAGCAGTAGGATTCAAAACTAGTTTTTGGTTAAAACTGTGGCTTCTACTTGTTAACTTGGCAATGTAACTTAAAAAAATCTGTAGATCTTTGTTACACTGTCTGGGCTAACAATTTAATGCTAGATAGTGGGACAAATAGGCAGGCAGAATTGTTTTTGTGAGGTGATGATGTTTTATTGCCTGACATGAAGATTGTTCAGAAAAGCAGAATTTTCAGTGCACTGCTCGTATGATGATTACTACAACAATGGTTTGTAACACAGCCTTTAAGACACAGCTTGATGTTTAAGGGGAATTTTAAAGAAAGAAAAAATCTTATTATTGTGAGTGGTGGAAGAACAAAAAATAAAAAGATTATTCCTCGAATATAAAAAAGTAATCTAGAAATTAATATGAAAACCTAGACATACAGGTTTAAAGTTCAGTTCTGTAATTATACCAGAATGATTTCATCCACTACTGACCAACAGACATCTAATGAATAATGTTAAAGATGTGCGAATAAGCTTGTTTACTTTCTAAAGATCAACTTACTTGCAACATAGGTACTTAGGTTACTAGAATTAGAAAATAAATGTAGGTCTGGGCTTGATGGAGATTTGCTGTCATAATTTCCTATTATTTCGTTATCCAGCATCAAATGACATAATTTTGGAAACTTTATCCACAATTTTTTTTTCATTTTTTTATGTACAGTTCTGCAGTATTCCAGATTTGTCACAATGGTAAAGAACCTACTAAGATAAATCCATGCCATTTCTCTCATCTGGGAAAAAGCACGCTTCTGAAAGGTCAAGGACACGCTGAATGGCAAGTTCTTTGTTTGCCAGCCATGCAGTTCAATGTGTTTAACAAGCTGCTAAAGTCCTGGCTCAGTGGGCCAGGCCATGCAGTCTGTATGTGATCATTCTGGTTATAACTATAGCCACAGCTTGATGGGAACATAATCAGTTCAAAAGTAGAAACTTTCAGAAATATTAGCACCATCATATACATATATATACTTAATTGTAATTTTACTGTTTGTTGTGATTGCATTCTTCTATCTGCATATCTCATGTTCTCTGCCCTGTTTCGTTTTTGCTCGCCATATGTAATACCAGGACTCATTACTCTTGAAACAGGTCTGTATATAAATGCCTAGGCCTAAAATGCAGACCCTCAAATCTTCTGTTCCCTGGTGTTATCTGTGGAAGTTCATAAATTTCACAAGTGTCACTGTCTGTAAATCTGCTACTGGTGCACTGTATCATAAGCGGGCACCACTGAAGAATTTGGCAGGTGATGCTCTTCATACCTAGATTTTCATGTGGAACATTTCCCTGGTATCTTGCCTGTGGGGATTAATGTAATAATTCTATGATTATGGGCTGGTGAACAAGCTCTTGTGCAAGAAGCCAATGCGTGTACACATGCTAAATGTTATTTTCTGTCTAAAAATTACAACGCATATACTTACCTTGAAGAAGAATTAAAGAAATTTCTTTTTCTCCTTGAAGGTTCAACAAGATAAGGCTAAGTTACTCTAGACTCGGAATTTACCTACAGTACAAAATATTCTGCTATTTGAAATATTAGCTTAACTAACTGCTATCCATTGGTGTACCTTGATGATATTGTTACTGAATTTGGTCTAATCTAAAACATAAGCAGAAAGTAATGGAGGACTTTAAGGACAGAGCACCAATTTTCTTCTCCTTTAGACACTTGATTTTAATAATCTGTGCAGCTCCAGACAAGAGATCCACCTCTGAATCCATGAAACACGCATCACGTTACACAGAGCACTCCCTTATGAACTGAAAGATGGGTATTCAAGGCCCTCTTCCAAAGTGGGAATGGGATGAAGCTCAGCCCAGAGTATCTCCAAGGGCCCAGGGAGAACTTAGACTTTTTAAATAATGAAGAGAAATAGAAAAGACCATGGGTGCTTCCATTTAAGAGGAAGTGGCATCCTCGACGTTAATCTGAAGTTCAGGAATGTTTTTTCTGACAGGGAGATGCCTTCTCTTTCAAAGTAACTCTAGCCTGACTTCCCCACCACCACCACCCCATTGGTTAACTTGGTTGGCTACTTTGTGGCAGATCATATTTTTATTCTTCTTAACATGTACTGTAAGGAAGTCTGGGCATATAACTTGTAGTTAAGAAGGATTGTTCAATGCCAAAATTAAGGACCTTGAAGTCCTCCTGCAAATTAACATAGCATGCCTTTTCTTGATACTCCTTCCTTCAATAAAAAGTAACTTCTGGGCCTCTTTTTGCTTTAATTTCTGTGATGGCTTTGATTTCTCAAGGCTTCTGTGATTACTTCGGTGTACCTTATATATAGAATAATTTTCACTTTCCTCCAAGAATCAAAACTCCAAAAGAAGTAGTCAGGATTTTTAATAAGAAGAAGCTGAGTCCTCTGTATGTTTCTCAATTGCTCTATTTCATCTGCCAGAGAAGAGGAGGAAAAATAATCCATCATAAATAAAAGGTGTTTCAACCTTTCCTGGGATTGCAGTGATAAAGCTTTAGATGTATCTTTTCTGTATCCAAAGCCAAATGCTTGTCTGGGAGCTTATCTTGAGCTGAGAGAAATCTTATCTGCGGTACTGGAGACGATAAAATTTAAGATTTTACGAAACCAATGCTAGCTGTATCTGTGAAAGCTGCTGTCCAACTGGATATAAAAAAGTAGGAAATCCAAAATACTAGACTAGACTTTGAACATAGACACAATTTTCTTCTTGAGTTTCTCATTTGTATTTTTTTTTACCCTTTTCTTTTGCACTTCATCCAAATACTTTTAATCAAAATACTTTTTTTTTTTGCCGTAGCAAAGATATTACTTGTGTATTTGGAAAACTGTATTTTAGGTATATTGAAAAGATTCTTCTGTTTCTCTTTTAGACTGTATTAACTCCTCTTCCATAAGGAAACTGCCTTCCATTGACAGACTGTAAACACAATAAAAAGTAAATCAAATTTGTTACATAATAACAAACTAGTATTTCTATTAAAAATGATGTGTTTTTGAAATACTGAGCAGCAGTTTAAACAAATTGATTTTTAACTCCAATGTCCTTCAATTAAATGCAGCCAAAGGAAGAATGACATAAATTTGTATTTTGTACACCTTCTCAGTCTAAGCTTACAGAATAACAACCTTTCAAATTCAAGTTTGTGAAGCCTGAGGACAACTCATTTTCAGTCACCTCAAGTAATTTCAGAGTAACATGCTTCTAATTTTTGATACAACTTAAATAAATGGTGTAAGATCATAAAAAATACATGTACATCTCATTTTATGAAACCCAAGATCCTTGTCACTAATATTTTTATGTTTAGAGTTCACAAACTAGGGATTAGTAATTTGACCTTGACAGTCATTGGCACGTGACAGGACTGTAAAGCAGGAGATTTCTTTGGAGTTCAAGAGTCTGTCTAGTGTACAAGGTCTCCTAACTATATATTTCACTATTAGACAAAACAGTATTAAAATCATAGCCAACAAGGTTGTTATCTCAATTTACTTTCAGATTTACCAGATTTTATTTTACTTCATTGCTGCTTGGCAAAATTCTATTTAAATATGAAGCAGAAAATTATCTTACTTAAAGGTTTAATTTCTAGCTTGTTACCAATCTCTTCATCTGTTCCCAGCTCTCACCTGTGTGAGGAATTCATACTGGCAAACATCTGCCTTGAATGGTACAACTGTTAGCCTTGCATAACAAGTTTCAAGAGTTTGTCACTTGGATCACAGCTCTCTCTAAACAGCCATTTCTATGCAGTGTGTTGTATGCTTTGATACAAAGCCAAATTCTGAGTCTGAGTACCTTGCTACTGCTCCAGTATGGACCTGTTCCTCTGGAAGTGCCCCGAAATGTTAATAGCACAGATTTGACTAGCTTGAGGTGCAGAGATTAATTTTTAATAAACTTGAACAATAAGAAATAGGAAATATATGCAGTAGCAAATGTGAACAGAAGGAGGGAAATTATGATGGGTTTTAGAAAAAGATAGAATATGAAGAAATTATGGTACTGCGAGGTACAGGTGAATGTTAGTGCTGCCTGTAAAAGAAAAAAAAACAACCCAACATACAGAAGAGGACACTGAGTTGCTCTCTAAAGTCATCACATGAATGCATGGCATGGGTGGAAGATAGAAAGCAAGCAAATACTGATGCCTTGTAGTAGTTAAAACATTTTTGAAGGGGATAGCGTATGCTGACTTTTAGTTAGAGAATTTGTTATTTTTAAATTAAGGTATCAAATATTACTTTTGTGTGCTAGAACTGCATCAGTAAATTCATATATATATGAATATGTAGTTATAATAGAAAGAAAAGAAAAGGTGGCTGTGTTGTTCTGAAATGGTGTTATTGCTATGCTTTATTCAAATGAGTATGTGATGAGATGGGGAAAGCGTGAACACTTCCAGAAAAAGATTTCAGAAGTTCTGTAAGTAATACTTCATCTCTGTGGTGGTTTTCTCTCAAGTGCTTCCCATATTGCATGCAGAACTGCAAAAAGAAGCAGAAGGCCAAAGTTTCATCATGTGGATGAGAAAATAGTACAAGAATGTGAGGGATTTATGCTTCTAGAACAGAAGAATTCTTTTTAGAGGGATAGACTTTATTTGAACCTCAAAGGATGCAGGTAACATGTATCAAATCAAGATGTTGTACTAAGGTTTTAAACCCTTTGAGGTTGAGTTACACCTGAGGTTTTAAATTCAGGAGTGAGGAAAGAGATAATTCTGAAAGAGCACCTTTCAAACTGATGCATTCCCCTAGGTGATTTTTGTACCTCTGAAGAAAAGAAGAGTTAGAAATTTTTTATCAAATAGGAAATTTGAAAGGAGAGAACAGTACCATTATTATTAGACACAGTGAAGAAGAAAAAGGACATACTTCTATAAAAATATATAGTTTTATCCTACTAGAAGCCAAATAAAAACAATTGCAATAATATGAATATATAGTATGCGGGTTTTTAGAAAGTGAAACAGTAGAATAAAGATAGTCCTTGGAAAGAAAAGACATCCTTCAAAATGTTGATGTTTTGCCCAAACAACAAAAATAGAAAACATTATAAAATATGAGAAGTTGCATAGAAAAATGCAATGAGGAAGACCAAAAAAAGGGCAATAAGAATAAGGGTATGAAGGTATAAAAATCTGCTAAGAAACCTTTTCCAGATCATGAAGTCAGCTAGAGAGACTGGAGGGACATAACTAGGATTAAAGGAACATTTGGCAAAGGCTTAGTACAGGAGATCTTGCAAAGCCTCTTACGACAGATTTTTTTTCTTGTGAGAAACATCAAATTATCTCCCCAGATTTAGGTAACAGTAGAAGAGCTTATTAAATAAACAGGTAAAGTGGACAAGGACAATTGACAGAACACTTCTAAAGGAGCCCAGGAATTAAACAGACGAATTACTAACTCTGAAATGTGATCTTGCCAGGAAACAGAGCTTTGTGCTTGCCTATATACTAAAAATGATTTGAAAAAAAAACAAGTTTGGTGATACTAAGCTATTCATGGCATTAAAGACAACTATGTAAAATTGCAAAACTGCAGAATGTGATAAAATAGCAGATTAAATCTAAAATGAAATGCAAAGTGATGCACATGGTGGGAGGGGGGCAAGCTTAAACTTGCATGATGGACTCTGACTGAATATTGCTGTGTAGAAATGAGGTCTTTGGGCAAAAGTAAATAGTTGTATGAATATCTTAGCTTGATGCTCAGAGGTCAAGGAGGAGAAGCTGAAATGTTAGGAAGTGTGTGGAATACAACAGAAAACAAAGCAGAGAATGTCATTATGGTGGTGTGTCTGTGCCAGGACCATCTGCATGTTGAGCAGTGGGAGGTTCCACTCAGACATCTTGAAGTGCACCCACTTTTGTTAAATAAATGTAGTATCCATTCAGTGCTAGGAGGATATGCACGCACACACTTGAGAACTTGCAGTGTGTTACAGCTATTTTAAGTCAGTTCCTCCATTAAAAAGAAAGTGTCCTTAGAGCAGTCACTATCCAGCAGGCAGAAACCTGGGGCTGGCAGTGCCTGACGTCAGCGCTGTTCCCTGCGTGTTGCGGAGGGTCAGGACATGCACAGTATTCTCCTGCACATAATATTCAAAGAGTTTGTGTAAGAAGGAAGCTTCTCCAGGTTCAGATGAGTGACAGGGGGATGATTCAGGATGAGAATTCAATAGACTGACCAGGACAGTTTAGACTATGAAGCAGATATCTTGAGGGAGAACAGGCCAGATGTAGACTGTGAGAACCCAGTATCAAATATGTATTTTACTTCAGTATGAAATGGACTTCCCTGACAATGAAAGGTGATGTTCTTCTCTAAAACTGTATTTAAGTAGAAGTTAGCATTACATTATCAAAAGTGTTCATATCTAATACTACTCTTATTTCCTGTCTGCCAGAAGAGGCAGAGGACCAGAGAAAAAAATACATTGTGATTTATTCTCTCTAGTATTTTCTATCTTCTTTGGTCCATTTTTAGCAGGAGAAAAAGATTGAAGAAATAAAAATATTTTTACTTTAAAAAAAAAAAAAAGAAAAATGTTACCTGATTGTAAAATGAGATGAGATGAGATGAGATGAGATGAGATTTTTCTCAGTGTGTTAAAGGTGAGCAGGCACTTTTCCTGTGGTCACACTCGGTAGTTACCTTGTACATGTAATAGGGCTGCACATACTTTGGAGAAGGCCTATTTTTGTTCTGTCTTGCTACAATCCCTCGGACTGAGTCAGCCCAAGCAGCTGGCTGTGAGTCCTCAGGGCTGACACATAAAAGTCACAAATAAAATGCTGGCAATTGGTCTGTAAGTTTATAAATGCAGTAATCAAATACACAGTCATAAGGAAAATAGTGGAAATATTCTTACCAAAATTGCCTCTTTGTGCCCCCTCCCCAACCTCAATGCCTGACTGAAGTCCCCAGCTTTCAGGTCTCTCTCTTTCTGTTCTAAAGCATTTATCTGGGGTAAGTGCTTGGTCACTTCTGGATGGATGGAAGTTATTTAAAAAAAAAAAAAAAAAAAAAAA
>WHYT01015040.1:8234-37821 GCA_009806455.1 Tetrax tetrax | reverse complement strand
GGGTTTTGGGGTTTTGTTTTGTTTTTTTTTTTTTTTTTTGTATGCACTTATGCTGGGGAAGAACAATGTCCCTAAACAACTCTAACTGAAATTAAACAAGCCAACATTAAAGTGTTCCAGAGTCGGTCCTGGCCACTGAATGAGTCACACGCTGCAGAGAGAAGCTCAGGCCTTTTGGATTTTTACCCTCAGTTGTTGTAAAGGACCGTGCTTTGCTTGTCTCTAAGATTAAAATCTGTAAACAACATACTTTTTCAGAGCAGTGCCAGGTTTCTTACAGCAGATCAGAGAGACAGGCAGATCATTCAAGAGATCTCTAATCCTGCATGATGATGTGCTTTTCTTCCTATCTTTTTAATTGAAAGAATTTTGGCTACCTTATCAGCCCAGAACTGTTCAGAAGCAGAGACGTGTCAGAGATAAACAGTAGGAGTTCTTCATCTCCCTCATGCATATGGATGTTGGGTGGCAACAGGCAGTAAGCTGTATCTTAAGTCCTTGTTACACCTTTTACAGAAAGATTTTAGGCAGTGATTGGCAACCTGAATCAGTTTAAAATCTTTGTAGATCATGAATGTTTCCAAATGATAAAGTGTAACATTTGTACAGCTGTCAATCAGAAAGGAGAAAAAAAAACTTACACCTAGAGCTGTATTTTATTAAACACAGCCCTGATGCAGACACAGGTGCCTTTAGAATCAGATTTAGTAAAATAGTAGTAGCACAATCTTGCTAAGCTGCTAGCAGCTAGCTAGCAAGTCTGCTCCCCAAAATCACTTCATTCTGAATTCATAAATTGAAAGCCCTTTGCTCAGGTTTTAAATAAGTACTTGAGGTAAACAAACTTAAACTACATATGTAAGAGTGAGCAAGCACAATATATAGGTATGCAGAGTGTTAACTCCTCATGGAAGACAATGGCCTCACCTTAGTTTCTGTTTGTAAAATGTCTCGTAGAGGGCAGATGGGCCACTGTTGTACACAAGCATTGAACACTCCAGGTTGATCATGGTTGTCATAAATATTAAAACAACTTAAGAGCTTCCTGGCTAGTTCAACGTATGCCTGTACGATTTTTAGTGAATATTTTTGAAAAATAAATAAAATTGAATGAATGTAAGGCTATCTGGCAAGCAGAAAGAGTGCAAGTTCATCAAATTGTGCAGCAAGGATTATTTTGCAGTGTTCTATAATTCTTTTAAAAGAAAATATGCTGCTTCTGTGAAGAGATAGACATAGATACAAACAAACAAACAATAATATCCTAGCTGGTACAAGAACTTCTTTTGCTTGCTTTTAAAATCTTATGATTCACTCTCGAGTCTGCTCAAGCAGTCTGGCCAAATTTTTATTGTTTTTCATTTCTCTTCTTTGAATATTGTTCTAACACATTTTTTTCCTGAACTTCTTTGAATTTTCCATAGTGAATCATAGTGTTTTGCTTTGTATCTTGTTTTACTCAATGGACCTACAATCCATGCAAATATCTTGAAAGAGTGGTGAAAACATAACAGCTGGAAACAACACAAATGTGAAGTTGTTTGTATTTATCTTTTAATCTCTTAGTCTCCTGTCCAGAGAAATAAAAATGTTTCGTAATTGATCTACCAACTCAGTAGAAGCATTTGCATTTTAATTATCCTTTCTTGTTTAAAAGCTAAGCAATGTCATAAAAATCTTCCGTTTGAAGTCACTAGCTTTTTAATCTGTCTTTGTTTTGTTTGATGGTTTCTAGATGAATAGTAATTATTAAAGCTTAATGACTAGGGTGATGAAATAAAAGTGTGTGTATATATACGGTTCTGCTTGAAGTCTACCTATATACCTTCTGTTTGCATTATTTATTTGGCTAATATTTTGGTCAAAACTGTCATGTTCAACAGGAATAAGGTTCATAGTGCTTTGAATTAAAACTTGGGAAGCTTTCAAGGTCTGAAAGTAGGGCTTCTGTCTGTATGACTCATGTCCCTGTTATAATAAACGGCACCAGCCTGGCTACTGGAAGCACCTCTCAGCTAGTTCAATGAGTTCTCCTTGTGATGTCATGTGATGATTCTAGGTATTACATCCAGAGAAAAATAGTGATCAGGGAATGTTCTTCAGTCTCTTTGATCAAATGTATATTGGGCAAAAAAGTAATCTCTTCAATCTTAATTCTAGCAATGAATAGCCTTTGTTTTTCTCTTGTATTCTGTGATTTTAAGAGCTCTACTATCTACTATAGACTTGTACATTATAGATGTGTTTACAAAGATGATTGAAAGTGTTTAAGACAAAGTCTCTTAATATGTGAAAGAAATAATTAATCCACATTTAACGTGCTAGTACTACTTTGCTGACTTAGAGCCATAAACTTGTACTTTGGTTTCATACATAGTCCCAGATATTTTATATGACTTCTGTGAATTTTGTATAAATACATTAACTAGTATAATTAGCTAAGTATATTTTTCCCTTGTGTGTATTTTGAGCATTGCTGGAATCAATTGAGCAATGATTTATTTACTTTTGTGTCTGTTTCATCCTGTAGCTACTTTAAATAGAAAAAGTAATGTGAAGATACTAATTTGTGGATACTGATTTCTACGTAGAGACGACAAGTAAAAGATTTGTCCCTGAAAATTCTTTTCTTTTTTTTCCACAAAACAGATAGATAAGGATTTTATCTATACCTATATAGAGACTCAAATATATTAGATACAGTATATGAGTAGTATATTATTAATTCATAGTAAGATAGTTTTCTAGAAATGCAAATTCTCTCAAGAAAAGTCTATAACAGTATCCAAAAACTGATACAGATCTCATGTTTTTTTTTTTTTTTTCAGTGCACTCTCCACTACTCGCCTCCTATGTGCTCTCAAATCTTCTGATGTGATTCTTAGGTTTCTCACACCAAGACTCTTCTCACCTATGTGCAGAGAGAGTACACATACTACCTCTGCTTCTTTAGCAGTTTCCAGGAAATGCTGGAGTATGATCTTTCTCTGCCCATGTGCTCTCTTTAGATATTGGATCATTCCCAACATTTTTCCTATCAGCTTCAACAGCATGGACATTATACATCTCTGCTTGACATCCTCACAGCCAGTGTACTCTCGGTTGGCAAATCTCCATTGGTAGACAGGATAGATGTTGATGGAAATAGAGTAAATTGAGCCACGGCTCCCGGGGGCAAGGATTACTCCCCCTCTTAACTTTCTGCCTCCATTGACAGTGGGCTGATGATAATGCCCCTGAGACTCAGAAAGGTAGGCACCTCATACATCTCTGGCAGCCCATCCAGACTGTCATTCCAGGTGGAAGGATAACACCATTTCAAACCATCAGTCTCTGAGTTAATAAACTCCGGTCCATTCAAATCCATTTTCTCTTCCACCAGTCTCTTTTGGTCTCTGATGTTTCTGACGACCACTCAGTCCTGCAAGTCCAATGGACTTGTGTGGCCACTGATATGCATGTAATCCACAACACTTGACCTGTATTGTCCATTACAATGTGAGAGTACAAATAAGCCAGATAGCACTACCCTCAAGAACTACCAGACTAGGCTCAACTATATACCCATGGGCAAAGGTTCTGGGCAACCGTAGGAAAACAGTGCCAGGATTTGTTTCACCTTTGTAAATAACTATTGAGTGGCTGGTGGAGCCAGTCGATGGGGAGGAAGCAACTATAACTCCATTACACTGGGACAGAGGCTAACTTAGTTACCTTGAAGGGCATCCAGGGGGACCATGAGGAGGTGTAGGCCTCTGCAGCTCTAATTGCAAATTAGATCCTCTATTTCATTTTTGTAAAACTGCCAACAACAATATTTGTATATGTGATGTCTAAATATGAAAAAAAAAAGTAGCTGTTTTCTCAGCACTTGGCTTTGCTTCCCTGTTACTGGATGCTGCCTTTAAATAATTAAATAGATAAATAATCAACACATATTTATCAAAAGATCAAGTAGTGTGCTGAAGACTTGCTCATGCATTGAGATGAGTGGGTTTCCTAGGAAGGAAAATTAGACTTTTAGATGTGTCACAGATCTTCTCCTGTGGGGGCAGAAAACTACACCTGTACCTGTGTATGTCTGTGTGAATATATTTGGCTCTTAGTATCATAGTGACATTTAAGAGCTTATTTGCTGTTTTTCGAGAGGTGGGCTTTGACATTCTCAAAAACTTAGCCATTTTAAAACAGTATATTAGGCTAGCAAAACTATACTAGTGTGGATGATGTGTAAGCTAGGGAAATATTTCTTGTACCCATACAAATCGCATCAGGAATATGCTGCCCGCCCATGAGGGAAATAAGCCATACCTGTAATTTTGCTGGTATGATTGATTTGATATTAGGAGATTTTACTAGAACAGCTCTGTTGGTCACAAATTGCACTTTACTTCATCTTTGGCTAACAGAGCTAAGGAAGAAAATGTATGCAGAGATGTACCCGGCCCAAATGAGAATATAAATCTTACAGCTGCCTGATCCTGGAGCATATGAATTTCCCTTTAACTGTGCTCTTCCATGATTACTGCTATGCACTTACCCAGAGGCTACAAGCTGCTTTTCAAAGCTGCCATGCCATGCCACCATCAGTTGCTAGGGCTTTTGCTTAGTTATTATTATAATAGAAAGAACAATTTTTGAAACTCTTACAACTATATGAAAGTACCGAACTGCTGGTTTAAGCATCTTTAGGCACCTGGATTTGAAAATTACTCTAGCTTCCCCTAAATATAGCATATGTCTGCCAGCCTGAATAGTATATGATACCCTCAGACAGAGAAACTGGCTAGAAATATCCAATAACATTTCATCATTACAAACAATACTGCCAATATCCAGTTAAACAATTGTGGAAAAAAGTCCTGCTTCAGAAATCTCTAACCTCTGTAATTGTTTGGGTTGGCATGCATTTGTTATTGACTGGAAAACATGTACTGTCCACGGATATGCCAGGTTCAGGGTAACAGTATGTGTTGAATGACTTAGTGATACATGGAACATCTACTCTACAGGGTTTTTAGAATGTTTGCAACTTCTATACACTGAAGCAGTGGCTTATGCCTGGTTGTTGTACAGCTGGCAAAGACTTGCTAATGAAAGAAATTATTTTCTTTCAGTATAACAGCTGGTATTTGGATGGTCAAGGGTTAAAACCTCGCCTTTGCAAGTCGCAGAACACTTCTGATTGACTCATAGAGTCACCATGAACAAGAATACCTGTAGTCTACACGGGAGGAGCAAAAGTGTGAGTAGAAGGTTTTCTTTTCCTTGCTTTTGTTTTTTTTTTATTATCGCCATTCTTACATACTACTTATGTGTTGTATTAGCCTTTCAAATGCCACTTTCTCAGTAAGATAGCAACTGTGATAGAATATTTGGTAATTGTACTCCATTCTTGTATCTGTAGCCTAAATAAATATGTATTTGCACACGGAGATAAGATTATTGAATAAGTAGTATGGTTTTGAGTGTTTTTTTGTAATTCAGTTATTCATTTTTCAAAGTGTATTTTACACAGAGTTATTAAAAATGAGTCTTTTCTTGAGCATTCATTGAACAGTAAGCTTACATATTATCTATAAGGTACTCGTAAATGTATGTCCCTGCACTGATGTTGGTATCAGGGTCTGCATTTGATTTGATAATGCATTGTTTAAGTGTTGACTGTGTAAAGTTCCAGGACTCTCATAAATGAGAAAATATGCTAATATTATAGTCATAGATTTGGATAAGGCTTGGGTTTGTTTGTTTTCTGGTCTTTGCGGTTGTTTTTTGGCGTATGTATGTATGTCTCCTAGTACCAAGAGTATTACCGGAAGAGGGAGATTTGGATGCTGCCGTAGCATTTTCTGTCTTCTAGATGCTCATGTAACATTGATGTGCGGTATTATATACCAATGACTCTGCCTTACAAGCATAGACAAGAACTGAATAATATGTTACTGCTGTGTTCAGGCTGTTGAATATGCGCTTTCTCCTAATAGTCAAGGACAATTTATTTAAGAGCTTTTATAACTGGTAATAGGAAGCAAAAATTCTGGTGTGCATCTACAAGGACAGAGGATATGTTTAGATCTCCTTGTTTTCTGAGGGGTTCCCATCTTGTATATAAACAGAGTTCACTCGAGAAACATTCCAAATCACCCTGGATGCGTATTTTTTCTCTTCCTATGAGTAACTTCCAACTTGCCCTGTAATGACACTGCTTTGTCACTACTGCTTCCTTCTTCCCTTTGCTGCCTCAGTTTTCTAAGTCAATGTGGTCAGTTGTTAGACCAACAGAATTAGCTTAGTTGACTTCATCCAGAATTGCTCAGGTTCCTCGTTGTTTTCTCAGATGTGGAAAGGCAGTGCAGCCATCTCTGACCAGGCCTGGTCTGGAGCTTCCTGAATCTCGCAGGTTGTATCTTGTTGAGGTCCTGGGTATTGGCAGCAGTTGCTCTTCTTGGATTATTCTGAAGAATTTCTTAAAAAAAAAACCAAAAAACAAAAAACTCTTTATGTAGACCATTTTTTGTTTTTCTCTGTAATATTACCGTGCACACTATCAGCATATGTATGTAGAGCCATAGAGGGAAAGTGACAGAAATATGCTAAATTCATCATGGTGACATTGTTTGATATATGGGTCAAATAAACAGCCTGATATGTCTCAACAAACTTAAGACAGACATTCAGTTTGCTTAATAAAGGTTCACTGTTACTGTTGAGGAAATATGATGTGAAGCATGAGGCTGTCCATAAAATTTTTAAAAGCCCACAAAGCATAAAATTTTAATATTACTGATGTAATGAGATCTGGTCAAATCTGGGGGAAAGATCAGTGTTGTTTCAGTCTAAGTTAACTGGATTAATTTTTATCAAATATATTAATCTTTATTAATTCAAAGGATCTTCCTATTTCAGTACAAAAGTTGTGGTATATATTTTGTGAAATTAAGTTCTAAAAGTTCAATAAACATTGAACATTTCAGGCCCTGAATGAGAATTTTTTAATCTGCAAAATAAACTTCATTATTTTTAGTGTTAAGTCCTAGCACATCTTGCTGTGTGAACTTAATCATGACCACCTGCAGCTATTTTTCTTTAAACTGAGTATATAAAATATTTCCTACTGTTTGTTTATTGTTTTTAAATTGCAAAATACATAATCCCTAAGAAATTATTTTAAGCCATGTAGTAACATGCTGTTTAAATAATTCCTTGATTATTGCTCATAGGGGAATAGTGCCTCTATTTGAACAAAAGTGATTTTGGAAAAGTGTCTATTATACTTGTTCAGTACAGCCACAGATTTCATATCACATGATGATGACATCAAATCTTCCATCTTCCTACATGTCTGTCAATCTGAATTTGCTTTGTCAAAGTTATCCATGATATCCCAGGCCACTCATTTAATCAAAAGACTGCCTAATGAATAAGTAAAAATATCATCAGTAAACTGAATAATCTTTGGAAAAAAATGGACTGTCTTTTATTTTTATTTCATGGGATGTTGTCACATGGCTTTCAAAGAGGTTTTTCTGTTTCTAGAAAGCATGGCAAGTAAAGACTTGGTTCAGTGGTCTCAGATGTCACTGAACATAATCTGTGTAATACAGAAGATGAACCTGTAGATATGTGTGAACATTTTGGTTTTTTCACCAAATGTAGAACTAACTGTGCATCATGAACTATCTGAAGCTTAGTTTAACAGTGTAGAATAGTTTAAGCTGCAGATAGAAAAGACATTATTAACATTGCCAGGAGAGGGGAAACACAATCCATCCCACTAGTGTCAATATGGCACCAGTGTTAACAACAGGTGCCTAGAACCTGGGAAAGGATCACAGGTAAGTATGAGAGCACCTAAAGTGCTGCCCAAGGGAATTCCAGATGCTCCAGCCAGCAATTCGGCTCTATCAGGGTCCAGACTAAGTGCCTCTATGCTAACACACATAGCATGGGGAACGAACAAGAAGAATTAGAGATGTGTGCGCATCTGCAGATGACCTTGTTGGCATCACGGAGATGTGGTGGGATGGCTCCTATGACTGGAGAGTTGGAATGGAGGGATATATGCTCTTTAGCAAGGACAGGCAGGGGAGACAAGGAGGGGGTGTCGCTGTCTATATCAATGATCAGCTGGAGCGCATGGGTTAGGATTAAAGCGAGGGCAGGGACAGTGACATTAAAGTGGGGGTTTGCTACAGGCCACCTGACCAGGAGGACTGAGCGGATGAGGCCCTCTACAGGCAGATAGGAGCAGCCTCATGGTCACAAGCCCTGGTCATCAAGAGGGGGACTTCAACCATCCCCTATATCTGTTGGAAGGACAACACAGGAGGTTCCTGGAATGCATGGATAACTTCATCCTGCAACTGATAGAGGACCAACGAGGAGAGGTGCTATGCTGGACTTTATTCTCACCAACAAGGAGGGGCTGGTGGGGAATGTGACAGAGCAGCCTTGGCTGCAGTGACCATGAGATGGTGGAGTTCAAGATCCTTAAGGCAGTAAGGAAGGCATACAGCAAGCTCTCTATCCTGGACTTCAGGAGGGCAGACTTTGGCCTCTTCAAGGATCTGCTCTGCAGATTATCATGGGAAAAAGCTCTGGAGGGAAGAGGGGCCCAAGAGAGCTGGTTAGCATTCAAGGATCACCTCCTCCAAGCTCAGGACCAATGCATCCCAACAAAGAGGTAGTTGGGGAAAACTGTGAGGACACCTACATGGATGAACAAGGAGCTCCTGGATCAACTGAAAAACAAAAAGGAAGCCTACAGAGGGTGGAAGCAAGGACAGGTAGCATGGGAAGATTACAGAGATTGTCCAAGCAGCAAGGGATTAAGTAAGGAAGGCTAAAGCCCTGTCAAGATTAAATCTGGCTAAGGATGTCAAGGGCAACAAGAAAAGATTCTACAGGTATGTTGGGGATAAAAGGAACACTAGGGAGAAGGTAGGCTCTCTCTGGAAGGAAATGGGAGACCTGGTTACCCATGACATGGAAAAGGCCTAGGTACTCAAAAACTTTTTTTGCCTCAGTCTTCACCGGCAATGGCTCTAGCCACATTGCCCAAGTCACAGAAGGCAAAAGCAGGGACTGGGAGAATGAAGAACTGCCCACTGTAGCAGAAGATCAGGTTTGAGACCATCTGAGTAACTGAAGGTGCACAAGTCCATGGAACCTGATGAGATGCATCCTCGGGTCCTGAGGGAACTGGTGGATTAAGTGGCCAAGCCACTGTCCATCGTATCTGAGAAGTCGTGGCAGTCTGGTGAGGTTCCCACTGACTGGAAAAGGGGAAACATAACCCTCATTTTTAAAAAGGGAAATGAGGAAGACCTGGGGAACTACAGGCCAGTCAGTCTCACCCCTGAGCCTGGCAAGGTCATGGAGCAGATTCTCCTGGAAACCATGCTAAGGCACATGGAAAACAAGGAGGTGACTGGGGACAGCCAACAAGGCTTCACTAAGGACAAATCATGTCTGACCAATTTGGTGGCCTTCTATGATGGGCTTACAACATTGGTGGACAAGGGACGAAGAACTGATGTCATCTACCTGGACATGTGCAAAGGACTTGACACTGTCCTGTACAACATCCTTGTCTGTAAACTGGAAAGACATGGATTTGATGGATGTACCACTCAGTGGATAAGGAACTGGCTGGATGACCTCACTCAAATTGTTGTGGTCAATGGCGTGATGTGCAACTGGAAGCCAGTGATGAGTGGAGTTCCTCAGGGGTCGGTATTGGGATCAGCATACTTTAACATCTTTGTCAGCAACATGGACAGCAGAATGGAGCGCACCCTCAGCAAGTCAGCTGAGGACACCAAGCTGTGTGGTGAGGTTGACATGCAGGAGGGGAGGGACCTTGATGGGCTGGATAGGTGGGCCCGTGGAAATGTCCTGAAGTTCAACTAGTCCAAGTGCAAGGTTCTGCAGAACTGTCGGGGCAATCCCAAGCACAACTACAGCTTGGGTGGAGAATGGATCGAGAGCAACCTTGTGGAGAAGGACAGGATGGTGGATGATAAGCTCAATAGAAGCCGACAATGCATGCTTGCAGCCCAGAAAGCCAACCACATCCTGGGCTGCTTCAAGAGGAGCATGGACAGCAGGTCGAGGGACGTGATTCTGCGCCTATACTCTGCTCTGGTGAGACCTCAACTGGAGTACTGCGTCCAGTTCTGAAGCCCCCAACATAAGAAGGATGTGGACCTGTTGGAGAGGGTGCGGAGGAGGGCCACAAAGATGGTCAGAGGGCTTGAGCATCTCTTCTATGAGGACAGGCTGAGAGAGTTGGGGCTGTTCAGCCTGGAGAAGAGAAGGCTCCAAGAAGACCTTATAGGGTTCCTCTAGTACCTAAAAGGGACTTTATAAGAAAGATGGAGAGAAGATTTTTAGCAGGGCCTGTTGTGATAGGACCAGGGGTAATGGTTTTAAAACAGAGGGAGGTAGATGCAGACTAAACATAAGGAAAAAAAAAATTTACAGTGAGGGTGGTGGAACACTGGAACAGTTTGCCCAGAGAGGTGGTTGATGCCCCATCCCTGGAAACATTCAAGGCCAGGTTGGATGGGGCTCAGAGCAACCTGATCTAGTGGGGGATGTCCCTCTTCCTTGCAGGGGGATTGGACTAGATGACCTTTAAAGGTCGCTTCCAATCCAAACCATTCTATGATTCTGTGATTCTATTTTTTCTGACAATATGCCTAATACTGTTTTTAAAAAATCATTTGCAAGGGATCTTGTCATTGACAGTATGTTGTTAATATTTATTTTTATACTGCCTCTAATAGATTTTTATTCTATTTTTTTTGTACTTCATGTCCTCAGACAGCACAATATGTCTAATCCTGCTAGTCCTCCACCCTCTCACTGGCTAGTTTGCACAGTATTGCTATTCATTCTCTTATTAGCCTATGAAGTTGCATTTAACTGTGTTTTGTAATAAGAATTTATATAGTAGTCAGCTTGTTCTTTCCCTCTTGCTCACAGCATTCTGCGAGGATGTCTGCAGTTATGTCCTTTCAATCTATGTGTACTATTTGTCTGATCCCTCATAGTCAATTTCCTTAGGTAGCTTTTTGTTTCTTTAAACAGTTTCTTCCTCGTACATAAATTCCTCCTTTCCCAAAGTATCTATTTTGCTGGTGTATTGAACTGCTTAGAATATTCTAGGTGTTTTATTGCTTTAACTTCCATGACTTACCATCTGCTGCTTCTGAAAATACAGCTAAATGTTGTTCTTTCCCTCCCTGTTTCTATCTAATTTGGTTCTCTCCCTCCCCCCTCTTACAAAGTTACTTCTAGTATAGGATAGGGGTTTAATTAGTACAGATCAGCTATGGAAAAAGGCTTTTTTGAATATTTTTATAATGAAATCCTGAACTTTATTATTTGTGTTCTGGAACGGCTCCATATTGTTTTCATAACTGAATGAACAAGCCAATGTATTTCTACACACATCTTTACAAATATCAACATCATTTGTTCTTTATCAAAAAGCATGATTAAATTCATTATTAATTAGTATTTTTCAAATCAGACTTTCTGCTTACCTTCAGTTAAATTAGCACAGCTTTACTGAGAATTAATACATGATCAATAGTAAATAGTTTTTCAATACAGTATTATAATAACTAGATTTCTAAGGAACTATACTGGAGGCATATTCGGTCGGCTAGAGGAAATAAGGGTCTACTTTCAGGTAATGAGAGTGCTAGTGTATGTGGAGAAAAGAATAAAGTCTGAATGCCACACTGTGTGGGTGTTCATCTTGGAACATTGTGTCAGAAGTGAGTCAACTCCTGTGAAATCAGAATGTAGCTATACGGCAAGAAAACGAACCAACCAAGAGGATATGTTTAGCAACTGGGCCTGCTTAAACTGTGGCATTTCAGCAGCTTCAACAGCAACAAGAAAAAAGGAGCGGGGAGCAGAAGACAACATTAGAATTTCAACAATATTTGGTCAGCCTTTTAACCAAAGAACATCTGTAAAAGCCTAGAAGTGTGAGATTGTTTTTAATTTGTAAATGTATTACATTTAAAAGGTGTATTTTCAACAACTGTAACTTCTGGATAAACTACTGATCACTAGTAGGACACAAAATGGCTGTCTCATTCTACCATCAAAACTTTAACAGCAAAGTTGTGACTGCTGATGGGATCAAACGATGCTGAACCTCAAAAGGGAATGCTCAGATTGATTGCAGCAAAGCTGCAGAGATCGTGCTGGGGGAGCGGTGGTAGAGCGGGGAGGTGAGGTGGAACTTATGCAAATACAAAGCAGATGCAGAGCACCCATAGAGATGAAGCACAAAGGAAGGTGGAGAGCTATTTGCAAACAGCTGACTCACTGAGATGTTTTCCTGCGAGGTACTTAAGGCTAGATTGTCATAACCTTTGCTTATGATGCGGGGGAGTGAAGAGGATGTTAAAGACTTCCTTTATTTCTATGCTCATTTCTGCTTAGATTATGACTCACAGAGATGGCAAGAGCCAGAGGCTCTTTGTCCGCCGCTCCTCCTGTAGGCAAATGGTCAGGGAGAAGGAATGCCATCCTTTCTATCCCAGCCAAATCCAGTATGCTCCTCTGCTCACTCACCAGCTGGAATAGCTGTTCAGCAGCAGGGTAAGATCTCTACAGCAAAGAGTAGTGTGATGTAGTTTTCCACAGAGAGTGTGAAGGAATTGCAAATAAGTTCAGTTCCAGGCCCTTTTTTTGTCACAGTGCAGTTCTATCAGACAGCAATCCTTCCTTTAGGTCAATAGTTCTAAGTAACCAATTCATCAACAGAAATGGGAGAAGCTTGCAGTATTCCAGAAGCATTTTTCATAATAAATTTGCATTACTTCCAAATAAATTGATTTTTCTCTCATTGCCAATGGTTAGGTCCATTTGTTAGCTAATAGAAGAATACTTAGAGGAAGATTGCTTGGACTAAGCATTCTTTATTAATGGGAAGTAATCACATTACGTATTCTTTGCCTTCTTCCACTCCTCCATTTGTAATACAGCCTTTGCAAAGGAAACAACAGATAGAAAAGGCAAAGGTGGGTCATTCCTAAAGGGCAAATTGAAACCCATTCTGTGGTGCTGCTTTTCACTTTATGTCAGTTGCTGTGGTTGCCTGGCAGAATAGAAATTTTAAGCAGCAAGTGCCCTAAAGCAAAGCAGCAGCTGATGCACAGGGAATGCCTGAAGAGAGAGTAAGTAATGTCTGGAGCAACTTTGACCCTTTCTGCATGTTTTCTAACATTCCTTCTACAGGGGTTAGTAACTTATGTCCATGGTGAGAGTCCAGTCTGAGAAAGAATAACTTGATTTGACCCCTGATAATGAATGCCTTTATTACTATTGATTAAATTGCTTTTGAATTAATTTACCGTATTTACTTGTGCACACTTTACAATCCCCTTTTAATTGTGGGATTATCTTTTGGAAAGAGATAAAAAGTTCTATAGCAGGAAGATACTAGTGTATTCCTGACAAAGCAATTGCAAATGTGTTTCTTTCCTCCTACTCATTCTGGATTTCTTCCTTTCTGTCTTCCACCCTCTGCAGTCTTTCGTGGATGTTCTGACTAATGTTTCCAGCCATCCTATTCTGATCAGATCACAAAATCTGTTCTCCATGCTTTTCTCCCTTCTGCCTCTGATATTTCTGACATTAATGCACACGATTTTGTCATAGTTCTCTCCTTTTTTTGTGTGACTCATCTTCTTGTTCAGCTCGTGCCTACCCTGTCAACTAAGTTCCAGCTTTTTTTGAAGCAAGTCTTACCTCCTTATCTCAGGTTTGGGCAGTATGTAAAAGTTTGCAACTTATAATTGCACTATTTGAGAACATGAAAATAATACTATGTATATGCTAATCCATGTAACAAGCCTAACCTGTAACTCAAATATCCACAATTATGCAGATTTAAAAAATAATCTGTGACCCAAGAACATTTATTTAGTTTAAATTAGTTTGAAATTCTCTTGATGGCTTGACTGGGTCTGGCAGAGAATTTTGCAGCTCAGCTACACTAGCAAACCTCTGAAGTGCAGCTGAGCTTTTAAGTTTTGGAGTTCTTGCACATTTGTGTCACTGGCATACTCTGTCCCAGTTCTTCTTATCTGCAAGGATAATTATCTATATGGGAGGCTGTATCATCCTAGCATTATAGATTACTTTTATACTTCTGAATCTTTCCACCCAGTGCTGGAATCCAGGCCATCTTTGAGAGACACAGTGGATGCTTCAGGCCCTGTTTCACAGGAAGGGCTGGGAGGTCTCTGCCATTGGTATCAGAATTACCTCCCTCTGTTTTACCACTTATGAATTCCCCAACCAGTTTTTGCTCTCTGAAACCAGCTGCATTGCCCTTGGTTTTGCTGTTTGAGGGAAACTGCTCTCACCTGTGTAATCATTTACTACGGTGGTGAAAATAAAATTAAATGAACCTGAGGATCCCACTCTATGACTGTAAAGGAATATATTTATCTTAAAGAGTGAAAACTTAAACAAAATGTGGGTGAACGGGTTAGGAAAGAACAAGAAATATCAGATAGATAAGTGAAAGGCTGAGGGCCTGGAGTAGATTAATTAGGAATACTATAAAGATCAGGACTTTACACATTGTACTTCACACTGAAGAAAGCTGGTGGTCAGGGAACAAGTAGAGGAAAAACATGAAGGTGGTGGATAATGTAATTGAAGCTTAGTCGTATTAGAGATCATGGTCTCTCCCTACTTTTCTTCCCCACTTATTTATTACTGTATATTTCTAATCCATGATTGAGTTTCTCCACATTGTTCTCTCTTCTTTAAATATGAAGTTGGTCTTTCAGGCTCTTCAGTTTGCAATTACTGCATCCTTTGATTCCCTCTTTCAGAAAAAAAAAAATTAAACGGTGCCTAGAAGGCTGACCGATGCTGATAGACTGAGGGGCACATAAGGGGAATGAGCACATGACTGATGCACACTGTATACGGAGGGAACTGCAATATCGTGTAATTCTTTTCCCGAAGTACATTCCTTGCCTACTTATATTTCATTTGTAATTTCAAATTGCAGGTTGTTGTGGTCAATATCTGTGTGTCTGTCAGAGTGCCTGCAATGGTTCTCCAGCATGATGGCATTCTTGGCATACTTGCAATATAAATATTGAATAGTTTTAATAGAAATATACAAATGTTAAGCATTTGGAAGTATGATAGATGTAAATGCTAAGAGTACTAAAGAGTGGTAAGAAGCAGTTACATGGGGGGTGTTTGCAGAGAAACAAATATTGTAGTTGGTGGCAGAATAATTTGCTAGATATTTTTGTGGAAAATGGAAATGGTTTCATGCAAGTTGTTGGGGAAAAACATAGAGAATTCCCTGGCAAGGATTACTGTTCTTTGGCCACTGACAGCAACAGAAGACATGAAGAATTTGAAACAAAATGTGAGTAACAGTTGAATACTATCAAGGTTTGAGTACACTGATGTAAGCAGAAAATTTCAGAATTAAGCCTGCCGTTGAACTCTTAGACTGCACTCTTGTTATTGGAATTTTAAAATTTATATTGCATTCCTTTAGCAGTGGCATCAGAAACAGCTGTGACTGTATAAGCTTTTTTTCTTATATGCTACATATTTTTTGCCTTGTGACACATGCAATATGTGTCTTATACATACACAATATCTTCTTATACATACACATCTGCACACATAAATATACACCCTAGAAATGCAGAAAGCATATGATATGAATGTACATCAGGAAGCTCTTAATGAAAAAAAAAAAACAATGATCAGCTTTTCTTAAATGAATACGTAGTTCCATTCAGAAAAAAATTCATATATAGTCCCGAAAACAGCTTATAGTAAACTTGGTTTTCTACAAAATATTAGGCTTATTTCACTTAGTGCACTGCATTCAGAGTAACTTGAGTTAGCATAGATAGCATCTCAGATGAAACACTGCCAACTTTGCTCCTGCTAGCCTATGAACACAGAAGCTGTATGATCTGTAGCCCCTGAGCAGACAGTTCTGAGGCCCTGAGGTTGGGAAACCTAGTGATATCTATGAAAGTGTAAGCTAAATCTTCAGGTTCTTGCCTATTTCCTTCAGCACTGAAGGATCTGTGAAAATCTGGTTTGTCCATTTCTTTTTTCTCTCTCTCTCTCCTCTTTAACTTTGATATGATTTGGACCAAAATCCAACTTCAAAATAGGAAGAAATTGGCCATGTTTTGGGGAAGATCTGCTTTTAAAATTTAAAAAATTATTTTAATGATTACATTAAGCAAACTGTTTTCTGGAATCTTTTGATCTCATCTATATTGAATTAATAGTAATTTACTCAGTAACAATTCTGTAGCGTTAAATCAACCTACCTGTGGATTTTAAAGCGCTTGACAATATCATTCTCTCATTTTTGGTCTCAGCAAAAAAAAAAAAAAGGGCCTTTGTCAGGTTTCAAATAACATATCTTTTGATAGAATTTCAATACAATTTGAGAACACAGTTAATAGAAAGAGACAAGAAGCATTATCCTTAGTCAAGCCTGTGCAGCAAAAGACCCCATAAAGTGCTGGTCTCTTCCTTCAGGGCTGGACTGGGTTTGTGTAAGTGCTTTGATTTTCAAAGTGGATTTAGGAGATAAACGTGTTTCCAAGATTTTTGTTGAAATTTTTGGGTTGGTTGCAGCTCATGCTTTGGAGATAGATCTTGAATAAGATTCCCAAATGAGACCCTATGAAGCGTTCGTTCCATGTCCCTGTACAGAGAGAGCTCAGAGGGAAAAAAATTGTGCAGTTAGTTCTTCTCTACTCCACTTCTGTTTAAATAGTCAGAATAACTAAAAATTTTCCATTTTCTCCCTTTGTCTCTTCATACAACCAATTAAATTTGTCCTAGGCCACTACACTTTCAGTAAGTCTTAACAAAAATAGCTTATTGTTTTGATGCTTTCAAAAGACAGTTCATGAATTATCTGCCTCTGCCTTGTCAGTCCTGAGCTGGAAGAATAAAGGAGGCTCAAACTTGCTCTAGAGTTAATACTTCTGTCTCAGATCCTGCATTCTAGACAACTGTTTGTTTTTCAGATTTATCTGCATTTCTTACCACTCTGTACTCTGCTTCTGTTCTCATTTGCCCCTTCTAATTTTTTTTTAAATTCAGTATACTCTGTCAACAGGCTCTATTACTAATGACTTCGGCTTTGTTTTTCAGAATAGAAAATAATAGAAGTCTTTAAATTTGATAGAATTTTACTATGATATGTGGCCCTCCTGAATACCAGGCTTTCTTTGGTACAACTTTTGAGCTTTGCAGTTGCTCCAGGTTCCTAGCCGTTGGCTTGCACCTGTGCTTTTCAGGCTTGCTTATAGTTATTTCATGGTGGTCCCACCTGCAGGCTTAGAACATTATTTGCATCTCTCATAGGGTGTTCGACCAGTTATCTTCCTTTCTTTTGTAAGATCCAGAAAGGTAATGAAAGCAATTATGTTACAGTGTGTAAACTGCTAGCTGTCTTACCAAATCATGTAACATCATCCTAAATGGGACATTTTGCTGTAAAATGTAATAATAATACTAAAAACAAAATTAAAAAAATAAAGGCTCACCTGAAAAACCAATATCAAAGTGACACTTAGGTAATTTGCATGCTCTTAAATAAATACAAACTACAATTAATTGCAACATGATTTTAAAAAATGAACTAACATAATATTTTTGGTGGAGGGATTGAGAAAAACATGAAATTTTGTATGAAATGGTGGATTTTTTTTTTCCCATGTACATGCTGTGTTTCTTCTGAAAAATTCTGAATTAGTGTGTCTTGAGAAAACTGACCTCAAAACATAAGTGAACTGTTGAAAATACTTAGAGGCAATGCTGCTCAATTTATCCATTAGGTAAATAAATTATTGAGTTTTCTACTCAGGAAGTCTGAAACTTAGAAAAAGGCTATCACATTCCTGTCTATATTCTTTTCCTTGCATGTGCTTTATAAATAATGCCACTTAATAGCCAACTTCCATCTCGTTCTAGGGTAGAACATAGCGTATCATTGATTTTTCAGCAGGGATCTATATCTACATTCTATGACACATGCTAAGAGCGAAATATTGCTTAGTAACAATAGTCTCTGAATGGTGATGTAAGAGCAAAAGCACTAGCATGAGAGAGGAAGACTTTATGAATCATAGTGCAGAAAAATTGTTATATATCTACAGGCATCTACTGCTGTCCTCTTCGTTGGTTGCTTTGCTTCAGGAAATAAAATGCTAGTTTTCTTGGTACCTTTAAAAACTTCCTTCTAGAAACAATTTTCAGCCATTAGTCTGTTCATAAGAAATCAGTTCCGAGGCACAAACTAGACAGTAAAAGCTTAAGTCTCAAGTGTTTTTCTATGCAGTTTTCAAAATAAAGTGGCCATATAAGTCCAAATACTCTTACTTAATGATCCTCTCTTGACAGAGCAAATTAGGCTTTCTGCATTCATCTTTTGAAATGGCAGCTCCTCTGTCTCAGAAAAGACTTGTTTTAGGAAAGAAAAAAGAGAAACTACATTGGAAAATAATATGAGATAAAGTAGTGAATAATAATGTTTTGTAGAGAACGTGGGGTTTTCTAATAAGACCTTAGTGAGAGAGTGTGGAGGTGACCATCACAAAACCAGCATGATGTTATGGCTGTACTCCGACCTTTTCCCAAGTTTCTTTGCAGGCTGTTCTGGCATCTCATTCTACATGTTACCTAATTACAGTTTTCTAGTGTGTATGCTGTACCACTTTCCTTCCACATTCTGAACATTTGCCTGTTTTTCTTCAAACTGAATTATGCTCAGGGCAAAAGATGGTACTTTTAATACTTTAAATTCTATGTTGCAAGGCTGAAAATTACTTTTATATCAAATGAGTACTCACACTGTGATAAGGGTTAGCAGGGTCCTCACTAAGGAGAGGTACTACTGTTTGCCATAAACTATTGAGCTGTAAGCATCATAAAACTGCTATCTGATGTTGTCATAGTTTAGCCCCACTTGGGACTAATCTACACAGTCTCTCCCTCACTCCCCGCAGCCTCTGAGGGAATAGGGAGAGATAATATAAGAAAAAAGGCTCTACATTTGAGATAAGGACAGGGAGAGATCCTTAAAGTTAGCGTTATGCGCAAAACAGACTCAACTTGGGGAAAACTATTTGTTTATTATTAAAATCAAAGCAGGGTAATAAGAAAGAAAACAAGATAACTTCCCCCCTGACTTCTCCCTCTTCCCAGGCTTACCGTTATCTCTACCCCATTCCCGCCGCAAGCAGCACAGGGTGGGAATAGGGAATGGGGGTTATGGTCAGTTCATCACACATCGCTCCTTCCTCCTCAGGGGAAGAACTCCTCACATTCCTCCCCTGCTCCAGCCTGGGATCCCTCCCACGGGCTACAGTCCTTCATGAACTGCTCCAGAGTGGGTTGTTTTTCCAAGGGGTGCAGTCCCTCTGGAACCAAGTGCCCCAGCATGATGGGGGGATCCTCCCCGGGCTGCAGGGGGGATCTCTGCTCCTCCGTGGGCCTCCATGGGCTGCAGGGGCACAGCTGGCCTCACCATGGCTGCACCACGGGCTGCAGGGGAATCTCTGCCAGGACTACTCCTCCCTCCTCCTTTTTTACCGGTCTTGGTGTCTGCAGCCACTCCTCTCACGAGAAATTCTTCATAATCAGCTCAGGCAGACGCCTTTCAGATTCTCTTCACATCTCCTCTCCTCTCCACTTCTTGCAGCCGGGCGGGGGCTATTTGGGCCCAGTCGGCCACCCGGCGCGAGGCCAGAGCGTGAGGGCCACAAGGCCCACAAGGCTCATGCCTCTTTGCCCCCGCTCAGCTTCTTCACACCTTCACTTCTTTTTTTTTATTTATTTTTCCCCTTCTTGAATACATTATCACAGAGGCATTATCAGGGAACATTCTGCTACCCATTGGCTCGGCTCTGACCAGCAGTGGGTCTGCCCTAGGCCCATCCGAGTCCACTGAACAAAGGGGAGCAACTTCTAGCAGCTTCTTGCAGATGCTGCCACCTTAGGCCCCCCCTCACTAAATAAAACCAACACAGATGTAAACTTTTGTTAATCTTGGGATTTTTTTCTCTCTTAGATCATCAATTGGTACTGCATCTTATCTACCTTTAAGCAAAATTAAACTTGTATAAAGGAGAGACAACAATGATATCTGTTACTTATCCATCTTATAGTTCTTGTCTATTTTGTGCCTTTTGGGATCACTTCAGACTGAAAAATCTCAGGTCATAAAATTATATAAAAATAACTCTCTTGAATGCCTTTTTGTGTTTTCTCTTGATTGAATTAAAAGTTATTATCTAACTATCTAGATTGCAAGATTCGAAAAACTTACTATCTTGATTGCTAGGTAATAGGATCATATTGAAAATAATTGGAAGACTTAGACAACTTTGGAACGTGGTTACAACAGCTGTCATAAATATTTTTGTTGAAAGTGCTTCTGCATATTTTCCAAACTGTCCTCTTGTTTCATTGGTTGTGCAGTACCTTGTGTACTGATGCAGTCCTAGCTAACCATTTATATTTCATTAACCAGACACTGGATCACACGTCTAATCAGAATTGTTGCTATTTTACAGGCATCTGATATTTTCATGATTGCTTCTTACTTTTCATATGCACTTCGGTACAAAGATTTAATTAAAGCAGTTAAAATAACAGACAACAGATGTGATCTAGTCAACTACAAGTCAGCACTTTAAGACTCCTCCGTGGATGAACAAAAATTAAAACAATTATGTTTCTGTAATTTATTTCAATTACTTTGTGTACCAAGTTTAGTTCATCACTGTCGTCTTGCACCTTTTCAATGGTGGGAAAATGGGAATTTTCAACAGTTACCTACAGCCTTTGCAAAAGGTATTCGGAGATGTGAAATTCCCACCTTTTTCTAATTTCCTGCTGACAATGTTCTCTACTGTTTCTTCCATTCTTGATTTGCTACATTAAATAATCCACAATGCTATGCTCTTGGATGAGTTGTCAGCAGCAGAGGTAGAAACTGGAACCTCTAAAGCTCATATGTTGTCATGGCTAGCTCATCAGTCTCAAGTATGCTGTACAGTGAATGAAGTGTGACTTGCACAATTCCCTGGGAAAGCAAACTGCCATGTTTCGATTGTTTCAATTAGAACAAACAACTATGGCTGAGTATATCTTAAATCTTCACCTGTTTTCTTCAACTATAGGGTTTTATATTTGTAGAAAAGTAGGTGCATATGGAAAAGGGAAAGAGACACTGCGACCTCCCCTTTTCCCTCAAAAATCTAATTGGAATTAAATTTATGTTAATTAATTAGCTTGTGATGGCCATAATGTCATGTGCTGAGTTTCTGGTTAATGGACTTTATCAGTCAACAGAACAGTCAAGATAAAATGGGACACAAATTAAGGAATACATTTATTTTATATTTCTTCCCTAATCATGCCTTCCCCTCCCTCCCCCCGGTCTTCACAAGTACTAGGTCTCTGTTCACTTTTTCTTTAATTAACCATATGTTCTTATTCTGTTTCTCACTGCATAACAATTCCTTCTACTGCTCCAGTTTCTGTTTGTGGCTCTATTTTAACTTTAACCTCTACTCTGGTTGTGTTTCTCCATGAGCAATCCCTCTAAATGGTAAATGCAAAGAAATTTTGAAAAGAAAAAAAAGTCCACTGTATTATTCTAAGGTTGAATCCATGAATAGAGATGTAATAAAGAAGCCACAGTAAAAGTAGTGACTCTGGGAGAGAGAACATTATTTTGGCTCCAAGAGCTGTTATGCATAAACTAAAAGAATAAATATGATACAATTCATCCTTCGCAGTATCACTAAGGAAAAACAAAATAATTAATAGTGCAGTAAAGTAACTATGATATGGTTGAGAATACCAAAATACTACTTTCACAGAGCTGAATAATATTCTTTCCTTTGGAGTAAAATCACTCCTTCAGGAAAAGTATCTATTGGCTTTACAATATGCCTTCAAGGTCTGGCAAAAGAAAGCCCTCAGGCTTTGGTAGACCATAAGTTAAAATATGTTTAAAATGGATTTATTGCTTTTGTCAAGGGTCTGGTAAGGTGTCTTAGTTAGCATTTTACAGAAGAGAAAGGGAGTAACTTGTGACAGGAGAAGGTACACTTTATGTGGCCTTGAAAACCCCTGTTCAGCTTTGCACATGTGTCTTTGCTGGGACTCATGCAGTTTTAGAAACCTAGAATCTTCATACTAAAATGGCAAAAATACCATTTTCCTAATTGTTGTTGCCTGCTTGAGGTAAGCAGAAGACATACAGTTGAATGCCTGACCTAATTTTATAGGGTGGATATAAACTTGATGCCAAAAAGATGGTCTCCCTTCCACACTCACCTTTGGTTTTTTAGCTTTTTTTAATTGCTACGCTCTACCTCAAATGAGTTCCTGCGTGCTGGCTTTCAGTCAAGTGCGATCTCAGCCAAATAAGTCTAAATACTGGGACACCATGCAGCTACTAAAGGAAGGATGTAGAACAGATGACCGTGTCTTAACCAATAGTAATGCTGTCTACACTTTTCCCTACCAGACTTATATATAAGTGTGTTCATTTTGTTTTGGGGAGGGGGGGCTACAGTGACAGCTTCTGCAAGGGGCTGCTAGAAGTTTCCCCTTTGTCCAGTGAACTCGGACGGGTCTAAGACCTGCAGCTGGCCAGGGCCGAGACAATTAGTAGCAAAATGTTCCCTGATAACACCTCTGTGATAATGTATTTTGGAAGGGGAAAAATAATTAAAAAAAAAAGGCGTGAAGAAGCTGAAGTGGGGGCAGAGAGGTGGAGGCACAAGCCTTGTGGGCCTTGCAGCCCTCACGCTCTGGCCTCCCACCAGGCACCGTCTGTGCCCAACTCAGCCCGGCTGCAAGGAGTGGAGAGGAGATGAGATGTGAAGAGAACCTGAGAGGCGTCTGCCTGGGCTGATTGTAAAGAATTTCTTGTGAGAGGAACGGCTGCAGATGCCAAGGGCAGTGCAGAAGGAGGGGGAGCAGTAATGCTGCTCCCGGCAGAGATTCCCCTGCAGCCCGTGGTGCAGCCATGGTGAGGCCGGCTGTGCCCCTGCAGCCCATGGAGGCCCACGGAGGAGCAGAGATCCCCTTGCAGCCCGGGGAAGGACCCCACGATGGGGCAGGCGGATGCCCGAAGGGGGCTGTGGGCTGTGGAGGGCCCACGCAGGGACAACCGTTCTGGAGGGACTGCACCCCGTGGAAAAACGACCCACGCCAGAGCAGTTCATGAAGGACTGTAGCCCGTGGTGGGACCCCAGGCTGGAGCAGGGGAGGAATGTGAGGAGTTCTTCCCTCGAGGAGGAAGGAGTGGTGTAAAGCGACCTGTGATGAACTGACCACAATCCACATTCACCTCCTTGGGGTCTGGGAAGGAGATAGAGATAATTGAAATTAAGTTAAGCCCGGGAAGAGGGAACGGTGGGGGGAAGTTACTTTGTTCTCTTCCTCATCATCCTGCTTTGGTTTTACTAATAGTAAGAAAAAAAAGTAGTTTTCCCCAAGTCAAGCCTGTTTTCCCCATAACAGTAACTTCAAGGATCTCATCCTGTACTTATCTCAAACCTTGAGCCTTTTTGTTATATTATCTCTCCTTCACTCCCTTGGAAGGTAGAGGGAGTGAGAGAGACTGCGTGGCTTGGTCCCAAGCGGGGCTAAACTATGACAATAAATCGATAAAAATGGGAGAATCTTGGTTGAAGTTAAATTTTAAAATTGTTATGTGATGTCTTTTGGGTTTTTTTGAGAGCAGATACATAAGCAAAACTGTCTCTTCAGCCAAGGAATGCAGACTTGTTAATGATGCGCTGTCAATATTGGGAAGACAGTTGGTGGACCAAAAAGAAAACTGTTGCATTACAAAGAGAATGAGCATCATAATCTTTGGATCTCATTCAGTCTGAAAAGCCTGAAGGAGACATGAAAGCTACAGATGTTGCGGGGATTGTTTCAGACTGCTCAATATCGTCTCCTTACTTCCAAGACAGGAGCAGGTAAGGGGAAAGGAAAGGGTGCTGGCAGGGTGACCCTTGAAGCACCTAGAGTTAAAAACAGTTTGCTAGCACACCTTTAATTTCAATACAGTGGTGTGTACCCAAGGCCGTGCATCAAGGATACTAGCAACTTCTTCAAGCACTAGCACTCCTTTCTGCGTTTTTTCTCTCCTTGACCCACCCTCTCCTCCCTCCCCCCACACCTGGGGATTTAAAATAAATGATCATGTGTCGTAGTTCAGCCCTGATCGGGACCAGACTACGCAGTCTCTCTCCTGCTCCCCGCCACCCTCCAAAAGAATAGGGGGAGAAATATAAGAAAAACAGCTGGAGGTTTGAGATAAGGACGGGGAGGAATCCTTAAAGTTACCATCACGGGCAAACCAGACTCGACTTGGGGAAAAACTATTCATTTATTACTAAAACTAGCAGGAGAATGAGACAGGGAACAAGATAACCTCCCCCCACCCCTCCCTCTTCCCGGGCTTAACATTTATCTCTACTACCTTCCCCTCCCGAGCGGCACGGGGGGGAAAAGGGAATGGGGGTCGCGGTCAGTTCATCACGCATTATTTCATGCTGCTGCTTCATCGTCAGGGGAAGAACTCCTCGCATTCCTCCCCTGCTCCTTCGTGGGGTCCCTCCCATGGGCCACAGTCCTTTGTGAAACTGCTCCGGCGTGGGCCTTCTCTTCCATGGGGTGCAGTCTCTCCAGAACGGCTGTCCCAGCGGGCCCTCCACGGGCCACAGCCACCTTCAGGCATCCACCTCCCCCGGTGCGGGGTCCTTCATGGGCTCCAAGTGGATCTCTGCTCCTCCGTGGACCTCCATGGGCTGCAGGGGGACAACCTGCTCCACCATGGTCATCACCACAGGCTGCAGGGGAATCTTGGCCAGGAGCCACATTACTCCTCCCCCTCCTTCTTCACTGACCTCGGCGCCTGCAGCCGTTCCTCACAACAGGCTGGCAGACGCCTCTCAGGATCCTTTTTACATCTTATTCACTGCTCATCTCCTCTCCACCTCTTGCAGCCAGGCCAGGCCCAAGTTGGGCCCAGTCGGCTGCCCGGCGGGAGGCCAGAGGGTGAGGCCTGCAAGGCCCACAAGGCTCGCGCCTCCCCCTCTCTGCCCCTGCTCAGCTGGCTTCACATCTTCTCTCCTCTTTTTTTTCTGTTTTTCCCCTTCTTAAATACGTTATCGCAAAGGCGATATCATGGGACATTCTGCTACCAATTGGCTCGGCCTTGGCCAGCAGTGGGTCTGCCCTAGGCCCAGCCGAGTCCACTGAACAAAGGGGAGCGACTTCTAGCAGTTTCCTACAGAAGCTACCACCTTAGGCCCCCCCTCACTAAACAAAACCAGAACATCATGTTACAAAAGTGTTTTCAGAGAAGAAAGGATCAAGGGAAGGAAGTGGGCACTCTGCCTTAATTGGGGTGGAGGGGAAAAGTTTGGGTCTTACAACTCAGAGGAGTAGCTAATAAAAACTTGGTTACACGAATCTCAGCAAAACCATGATTTTGTGTTCTTCTTTATACAGCAGTCTATCACAGGTGTCCAGTGTTATTAAAAAACAAAATCTACTTCTGAGGTAGTAATTCCTTTCTGGGTGCTATAGAACCAAAAGTACATTCATGACATCACCAAGTCAGGACAGAAATAACATTGTAAGCATCCTTTCATGAGGGGTGTGAGAAATTATGGACTGGACAGTAGCAGATGTGTTCAAAGCTGCATGTTGTTTAGTTGGTGGTCAGAGGTTACAAGACTACTACATGGGATGATTGTGTAGGCAAGACTTTAATTTCTTGGCTGGGTTAGTGAATAGGAACAGGGAAGGACAACAAAACAACAAACTGCATTTCTAACGATTTCTCTCATCCATGAAGCACTAAATACTGCAAGTTTTTCCAAGTACCAGAACAGAATCTAGGAAGCTGTATCTTCAGCAAAGCCAGTAAAGGTAAGATACATGGTCTAATATGACAGTTGATAAGCAGAAGAGTAGGGGGAAATGTTTTTAAAGTTGGGACTTCTTACTGGAATATAAATACAAAATAAACTGCCAAAAAAGTTGATTATATGAAAACAGCGCTCTAAATATTAAAAAATTCCTTTATAAACTGAGGACATCTGGAGTTGAAGGTGTTGACATTCCCCTGCTGGATTAAAAAAAAAAAATTGAATTTTCCTCTTGCTGTGTAATATTTTCAGGCAACCTTGCATGAACATTTTAAACTGTGCACAAATGGATACATGAGATTTTCTAAGACTTTCATTTCTTGTAGCTTGCATGCTATTGCTGGAGAAGTCTTCAATTTTGGAAAAGAGGAATATTTGTAGTTATGGGACTGAGTTTGTTTCAGTTTCATATTAGGTAAAAATTTTGTCAATATAGGGAATGCTTGTCTGGACAGAGACAAGCAATTTATCTTGAGCTCTACAATAAGGCACTACAAATTTTTGTCCAGATCTTGTACGTTTTTATCTGTCAAACCTATCCAAATGGCTAACAATCCCCTCCTGTCTCCACAGTACATTGAATTTTTAAAAATATATTTTAAAATAACAAATCTTTAGGAAAAATAAATTTGTGATGTTATTGTTTGAAATGGATTCAATGGATATAAAATGGATTATATTTGTAAACACTTTTATTTGTTGTCTGTGAGAAAGACATGTTAGCAGTTAATTGCCTGATTCTCAGGTGAACACAGTGTGAGTAGGAGATGCTCCTGCCCACATGTTGAGTTGTAACCACTTGTTATGTCTATATAGGACTCTCTGTAGTGCCAGAAGTCTGCTTCTCTGTGCTCATTCAGTGCTCCTGAAGACTCAGAGCTGAAGCACTAAGTTTGTGTTTTAAGAGCTGCAGAAAATGTTGTAAGTGGACATGAGGCGTGTGGATTCTATTGAAGTTCAGCACCAGGCACCTCTGTACATATGCCTACAGTCACAATCTTTTTCTCACGCTGTTGCAATTTCATTACATCAGCCACAGAAGCCTATATTTTTAAAATATAATACTTCTGTGTTCAAAGATCTGTGTGTGACCAATGAGATTTGTGGCACAATGAAGAATGGAAAGCAGTGAGGGCAATGCCTAGGATTTGAAGTGATTCCACAATTTAGATGAAGAGGCTTATCTTTTGGCATCGTAACACCATTTTAATGCAGATTATTTTAGGGGAAAACAAATTAAATTAATCAATTTGACTTTTTGAAGGGAAATGCCTGATGGAAGTTTTATGGAAGATGCTCAGACTAAATTCTGTTTGCTGCGTTGAAACAAAGGGATACTGAATTTAAACATGTACAAAATGGGTAGTTATGATCCCATAATTCAGTTCTCATTTTCTTTTTTTAAACAGAATAATCTAGGATGATAGTGGCAACAGTATGACCCCAATTCTGTCTTCTTTGGAGTGAGTTTTACATTTTAAAGTTTTTTAATATTTACAGAAAGGAATCTGTTTTGAAAGTTATTTGGAAATTTGGTTTTGGAGCAAGCTTTTCTTGTGTCCTGTGCTTTTGCAGGTCTTAGGATAAATTGCTTATATGCCATTGCCAAATTCAGCACATGCTGCAACTCTCCCTGCTTGACCAGCTTTTATTAAAGGTAACAGGTCATGCAGTCTAAAAATAATTGAGTCTTTATGTTGACACAGGAGGGCTCTTCAACTGTCATGCAAATGAAAGCTGTTGACATTTAGCTGTGTTTTCTTTTTTTCTTTTTTTTTTTTGTTTCATTATTTAATTAATGTGAACTTTGAAAGTGGAGGAAAAAGTTCCCATTTTCACTGTGACATATGGTGAAAAACACATTTCAGCTTTCCTCCTTTTTCTTTTCATTAAAACTGAGATGTGTAAAATAACTGGAAAATAATCTGGAGATGATAAGCTACTTTTAGAAAAGAGGATATTAAATTGAAAAGTGGTATATATCTGCGTTTATAGAAGTCTTTAAAATGATAGAAAAAATATTAATCAATTGAGTGATACAATTACAGTTGTCTATGAGAAACCGCAGCAATGGGTAGATCTTTATAAACTTTATGCTAGGCTGAATAGATGGGACTACCGATCTCTCCCCTTTCACTGCTAGGATGAAGGGCATGAGGATGTTATTTCTTGTGTAAGAAATGTGACTCTTGGTTTGCAAAAGCTTTCTAAAGAGACAAGTTGAATTTGTAGTTTTGATTCTGACAATTTATTCACTGATGCTAAATCACTCATCAAACAGCATGGATTTAAGCCTGCTGTGTGCACTGCATGTGCTGCAGTTGATTATATACTTTTGCTAGAATACTTCTATTATACAAATACTATTATGAGACAGCTTAATTTAATATAAATGTGGTTTAGTTAACTCCTGAGTCTTACTCTATTATCTCATAAATATGAATCTGTATAGGTCTAAAGAAGGCTTCCCTAGGAAATCTGTTAATGTGTCTCACATTTTGGATTTAAGAGTATACTGACATACCTTTCAGTCAAAAGGTCACTTTGGAGAAGTGGCCATACTCGAATTAAAACTGTCTATTATTCTTTAACTCTGTATAAAGTTTAGACTGGCCAGTAGTATTCAGTCAAATGATTCATTTACAGTTGAGGCCTTTTTGTCCACATGAAATCTAGAAACACTTGGTTTAAAACCTGACCACTTGAAATCTGTGGGGCTGTATAATCTGTTCTCTTGGACTGCTATCTCTAAAGCACAATAAGAATTTATGAGGGATTAGGGACACCAATGAGTGACAAAAATGGAAAATACATATGGGTAATATATTTACCATACAGATTGTTGGTAAATTTATACTGCAGCTTGAAAGCAAATTATATTCCAAACACAATCTATTTATATCAGAGTAGAAATTAACTGTTGTAGAGATGTCCAAAATATACAGATAACATAAAACTTCCTACAAAGCAGTATGTAAACTGAGTTCATGTGGAATGCATATATTACTAATTTGAGGTGAACTGAAATCCTAAGGAGCTATAATTACAAATTCTTGGGTTTGAGATAAGTCCAGGAATTTTCAAGTTAACCTTGTGTTCAAATATGCTGAAATAGGGAAGTACATAGTAGTAGCATGCAAATAATATATGTGATATACTGGTGTCCATATGAAAAACAGTGAAAAGAGATACACACACATTTTTTAAGTAAGTTGAATCTAAACTTTGTGTATAGGTCATAAAATGTCTGAGTCAGGAAGATGTGCTCTTATTAATGTTTTTATTGCAAGAAATGTTCAAGGTTTCAGCTAAATCAGAAAATGCTAAATTACAAGCCATACTGTTGAGTAGGGGAAAAACCCATAAAACTATTTTAAATAGTGAATGAAAAAACTAATAAACTTAATAATGAATAAACTAATAAATCTTAAAGTGTATAAAGAGGCAGAATCATGCCCCTACTTTCCTATCATATTCTGCTTCCTTGTGTAACTGCCAAATAGATCTGTCCAATGTGTAATTTTTGTTCTTAAAAAAAAAAAAAAAAAAAAAAAAAAAAATAGGAT
>WHYT01015039.1:194161-222110 GCA_009806455.1 Tetrax tetrax | reverse complement strand
GAGGCCGTCGCCGGATTTGGGGAGCTGTCTGTGGCTGCAGGGGGTGCTGCCCGTGTCGGGGGGTGTCTCCGGGTCTGGGGGTGTCGCCGGGCTGCGGCCTGCTGCCAGCTCCGGGGGTGCTGCCGGCTGCGGGATGAGCCTGGCGTTAGGGTCGGTTCCTAGTGCCCAATATGCCTGGTTTGGGGGTGCTGCCAGGCTGGGGGTTCTCCAGAGCCCCGTCCCTGTGCTGAACCCTGAGCAGGTTTCTGAGCCTCTGCCGGCTTCATCCCCACTGCCCTGGCTGCTGGGCCGCTCCCAGACAAAGCTCTCTTTGCTGGCCCAGCTCCTCGGCCTCTTTGCCTGCCTTCAGTCGGCTCAGTTTAAGATCTGGCTTGCCCCGTGCTGTGTATTTTGCCCTTCTGGTGCACGCTGTTTGCCGTTGCCCAGGGAAGGGAGTTTAGCCCGTGGCCGTGCTCAGAGCTGGGTGTCCCACTGCTGGGACCAGTTTTGTGAATCACACATGGGAGTAGCGAAGGGGCAGATGTGTGTCCCCGTGCTCTGCCCTTTCTCTGACCTGTTGAAAGCAGCATCTGTTCCAACTGAAAAAAAAAAAAAACAAACCCTGGCACTGCAGCAGTGCCGACAGTGGATCTTGTACGGTGCTGTTGTGGCCACGCTGCGCTCTCTGCCTGGGCGTTGGAGTCGTTTCAGCTGCTCAGGTACAGGGCCAGCCGCTCTTGGGAAGAGCTGAGGGCACTCCCCGCCACCCTCAGGTGTTTTTAACTTGTCCTGACAGAAGTGAAATCACGTCTGCCACGTTTAGGAGAGTACACATGGTGCTGTCTGCTAAGCTTTGGTAGTAAATGATGTGTTTCTGTTTATAGTTTATTTTTTTTTATTCCTTGTTTTGAGTCTCATTCAGGGCCATTGATCCAGGCTGGTTTTTGCTTTGTTCCTGCAGTTGTGCTGGGCAGTGCTGCAGGAAGGACACTGGGCAGTGCTGCTCCACTGTTGGATACTGGGGTAGCCCTGAGGAAAGGGGCTTTAGGAAATCCCTTCCCAAGCCTAGCTGAAGCTCAAGTTATCTTCTGCCAGTGGAGTTGCTGTGGCACTTGTGTCACTTGGCAAGTTTGCTGACTTTTCCTGGGTTCACTTTAGTTTCTGCTCTGTATAAGATTGCCAGCAAACATGCAGTTCCCACAGCCTTTGCTCCTGTTGCATCTTCCTGTTGTGCCGTGTGTCACCAAGTGGGTTGTCACATGGCTGCGTAGTGAATCAGCGACGCTTCCAGTGATGGTGAGAGTTCCAGTGACGGTTGGCTACTGGGGCAATCAGAAATAGGAGAGGGGTGTAATCTAGCATTTTGAAGCTGTGTGAAACTGGCAACTTAAATTTATTCTTTTTGTCCTGGCATATGTCAGATGAGCTGTGATAACATGCTTTGCATTCTGGTGATAGCGGCTGTGATGGTGAACCTTTAGTCTCGTGGCAGGTTTTCACCTGTAAACACTTCAGTGTGCTTCCAGCTGCCTCTACTTTTGTCCCTGTAAAACTGACAGCTGCGTCTTTTGCTTTGTAGTCAATTAAATTCTTTTGTAGTCCGGTTCATCTGCATGTGTCTCATTCCTTCTCCCCCTCTGTTTCGGATAGCAGGATAATAACCTGTGAAACAGAGGATAACCAGGTGCATATTCCTGTCTTACAGAGTACAGTGTGGGAGAGAAAGGCAGAAGTGTGTCATCAGGACACGAGTCGAAGCGCGATGCGGTTGCCAGTTTCAGGGCGGTGTTTGACAGTGGTGGTAGCTGCGGCCTTGTGCTGGCTCAGTGCTTCTGGCTCAAACCTGATGCGAAGGTTGCCTGTGTTTCTGGCTTAGTTCTGCCTGTGCCTGTGGTTGGAGCGGGCTCTGTGTGGTTGTCTGGAGTGTGACTTCGTGCCTTGTTGGCTTTGGGGAAGATTTTGAGCTGTTGGACAGGTGAGAGCAGGGTTGGCAGGTAGTTGGCTTTGGGCTCTTGTGTGATGTCGTTAGTGCAAGGACTTTGTCCGTGTTTTGGCTTATCCCTGTTGTTCGATACAGGTACCTCAACCTCTAAGAAAGGGAGAAATCTAAAGGCAGCAGCATCCCCTCCCAGCAAGTTTTGTTCCAGGCGTCTGTCTGTCTTATGTCCGCTCTGGAAGTGGTGCCTGTGAAGAATGACGTCAAGAGGTGCTGGGACTGCTTTCTCGAGGAAGAACTACAGGCTGAGCACCGAGCCAGAGAAGTCCAGGGTCACAGGTATGAACCTGTACGTGCCGTGGAAAAGCAGGACCACTGTGGATTAGGCGAGCACCCTTTGCCTCACTTGAGCTCAGCTGCCTTCCAGTTACAGCTGCCTTGCTGCTGTGAGCTGTGGTGGGGCTGAAACTGAGTAAATCCCTGAACTGAGATGAGATTTTGGGAGGGATGTTCCTGTAGTACTAAGGACTCCAGAACCTCGTGTCACAGTGCCCTTTTTTTAACACACTGCCCTGCCTCCTGAGGCTGGAGAATGTCACGTGTCCTGCCTTTGTCCCATCCGATTCAGGGAGTTCCCCTTCAAGGATGAAGTCAAGTTCTCAGATTAATCCTTTTCTGGGAAATTTTGGTACCTGCTAGGCAGTCTTGTTTTCTCTTGGGCTCACCAATCCAGCAGAAGTGTGCTTTTGAGACCACAAATCTGGCATTTGAGGGCACTGTTGCACCCAGAAATGAAGCATGCTGCATCAGTGTGACACTGGGGGTCGTTTTGGGCAAGGAAAGCTGAAGTGAGGCGTACGTCGTTAGAGGGCTGTGGGTTAGACGAGATCGACTGCGTCTGCAAGCCCTTTACCTCAGCGTTTTCTGGTGCAGTTAAGAGATGTACTCAAAATGTCCCAGTATGAAAAGGATGTCAGGAATTGCAATAGTGATAAGATTTTTATATTTATTTTTTGGAAATGAAATTGCATTCCCACCTCCAGCTTTTGGAGTTACTCTATCTGGAAGTAGCACAGCAGGATTCCTGAGGATGTCGTTCCACCGGTGGGGACCAATTCACAGCCTCCCATTTGCTATCGCAGGGCAGCCCAAACTGAAAGAGCCCTTGTTGTGGAGATGCAGCCCATAATGCTGGACTCTAGGGCAGCTAGTGAAGACAGTCAGAGGATCAGTGACTCTGTGTTGATCTGCAAACTTGAACATCATTTTCCTGCGGTTACCAGCTTCTTACTTGTACATGAAATTAATGTTTGCGTTTACCTCCTGACTCCCTAAGCGTATTTCCTTTCTGTTTTTCACAAGGGATCGTGAACAGCAGGCTGCTGAATGATTATCTGCATCGCGTCTTTGCCAGTGCTGATGGGAACCAGCCTGCAGCTGCTTACAGGTATCAAACTTCTCCTTCAGTAGGTGGCAAGCGATGCTGTATCGGTCCCCAGATGTACAGCGCTGCAGTGAAAGGAAAGATCTTTTAGTGCCACACAGTGATCTTTGTTAAAAGCACAGCAGCACTGTGTCATAGAAATGACTTTTGGGTCTTGTCCTTTAATGGCTTTTTCAAATTGCAGGGCTTGCTAGGAAGGATTCTTAGGATTTTTTTTTTTTGCATGAAAATCTCCATATACAAAATCACTAGGCAATACTTCTGAAATAAATAGGCAATTAGGCATTCACATTGTTCCTGTTCCCTCTTTACTTGTAAGGAGGTGCAAAATGCACAGGTTTTAGGTACAGGAATGTAAAATCAGTCGTCAGTGCCCTGTAAACGAAAGGCAAGGCTCTTGCTGATACATGTAATACTGTACATTTCTCAGGCTGTGGAACTGGTTGGTACTTCTATTATTCAGAGTCACCAAAGGAAAAGAAAAACAAAATTCCTGTTTAGTGTCTGTTTTCTTCTATTTGTTTTCATTTCTCCTTCACCTTGTAGCCCAGGAACTCGTAGCTTTGGATGAGAAAGATTTCCCTTGCATTGAGCTGTTTTGCCAGAGGCACGTCAGACAGGTCCAGGGCAGGTAGAACAAGGCAGGGGTGTAGCTCCTGCTGATTGGCGGTGCTGCAGAGTGGCCGGGGTCACATTCCGTGGGCTATACTTAGTACTGCCAGCTCAAATGTGAGCTCAGAGCTGCTAAAAATAGCTCTTGGCCCTCTCTGTGCTTGGTGAGATAGAGTTATGGCGGGGTGGGGGGGCGGGACGACACACGACGCAAAGTGGGTCATGTTACTTTGCCACAAGCGTTCCTGCCAGCGTGCCTTGGAATATTCCATCTGCCCGAGCATTTTGATTTTCAGTGTTTCTAATTTCTTTGCCTGGTGATTAATGAGTTGAAAGCACAGAACTGATAGTTTGTTGAACTGGTCTCTCTACTTGTTTTTTTTTCTGCCTTCCACCCTTTTCCCTGGACTTGGCTATTTGGTAGAAAGCCCAGTAGCAGTCAAAGAGGTCTTGAAAATAACATTTGCCATATGAGAGCAACTTTTATGGTATGACATCTTCTCTGCAGAGGCCTAAATTCCTCATAGAGGATCTTGCTGCAGACATCTCTTGGGCTGTGTCATGCTCTTCTAACCTCCTTCCAGAGGCCCTCTTCCGTGCTATCTTCTGATAAAGCTGCTTTGTTGAAGCCACCGTTTCTCGTGCCAAGCAGAACTGATTCTTTGATTCCACTTCTGTGCATCTTCACATCCATCAGGCTTTCAAAAGGTCTCTCATCTTTTGAGAAATGCAAAGTGAGGTATTGAAAGGGGAACAGCCTCAGCATTGTGCATAAAATGATGGGCCCTGGGCATATTTTTATTGTGTAGGAGTGAGTTTGGGGCCGGAATACTAAGTCAGAAAAAGAAAGTAGGAAGTTAGGAGTGGTTAGGAAAGTGATATAGGATAGACTTCTCCTTAGTATGGAAACAAAATGGTTTTGCCTCTTGTCAGAGAGAGGGTGCTGGGCTACCCTGACCTTCATCTGAACTGCTACAGCTGCTGGTGGGATCTTCTCTCTTCTTTGGTATTACAAAATACTTAGGGGGAAAAAAATGAATCCTGACCTACGCCATGTTTATGTGATGCTGACTGCAGCAAAGTCATGGTCTACAATTGTTGGTAGGACAGCCGGGTTCTTACTGCCGCTGTACTGCAGTGCAGTACACACGACAGACTGAAGACTTTGAGACCCTTTATTAACTACTTTGCTTGTTCACGCTGTTTTTAGTCCTTGGTTCATTCATTGCCCCAACATCCTGGGCAGCAAATTCCTCAGATTCGTGACAAGAAACACAGATCGACGGAAATTCCCGGTTCATGTCTCACAGCGCAGGACTGGGCGGACACATGTGTCTGGGCTGAGACTCTTTGAAACTTGGAGACAGAGTTTTCTAAAGAGTTGCTGTGCATGTTTATTCCCTAGAAAGCACCTGACCTTCCAGAACCTGCAGGAGCACCTTGACCGGTTGCTAGCGGAGGAGAATGGCTCCGAAGACAGTCGAGGTAGGAGACGCTGAGTATCTGTCAGTTGTACTTCTGCGTCTGCTGCCTAATTGGGAGGACAAGTTGTGTCCTGAAAGGCTGTTCCCTGAGTGAGCGTTGTTCTGCCCTCCTGTGCTCTAATTTATTGTACCTTTAAATTCTGGCTGCGAGGGGCTCATCAGCCAGCCCTGGAGCTGTGACCAGCGGTGTGCAGTGCTGTCCTCAGTGGGAAACGCAGAGCCTTGTTGACAGTTTTTACGTACTGGTCTCCATTGTAGGTACACACTTTGGGCCTCAAGCTGTTGCCTGTATTCTTGCTAGTATTTGTTTCCCTGAATGAGTCAGGATGTGACTCTCCTAAAAGATGATTTTTTTCTTGCTGGCTGCGATGTTGGCCAAACATTTGGCTTAGAGTTGAGTTTGCTCTTTGAATTTCACCAAAGTAAAATTTTCAGGCAATGTGGAAAATGTAACATATGACCTGAATGCTGCATAGCTAAGACCTTGTGTGTTGATGTGAAAACTACCTGTTAAATCTCACTGATGTCTCCTTTCCTGAGGTTTTAATGGTATAACATGGGTAACACCATTTTAGTCTTCCTCTACTGTAGCAGAATGCAGGTGCTGGAGGTACTCATCAGGTGTACTGTTAAATCCTGCACGGCTTTCCCTAACAGGTTTCTGCACCTTTTGTTTCAGATCAGGTAGCAGAGGGCCGGCTTGGTCCTTCTACTGTGGTGTTGGACCACACGAGTGGTTTTGAGGGGCTCCTGCTGGTCGACGATGACTTACTTGGGGTGAGTTTGATGCTGGGTGCAGCAGAAAATGGTCTTATGGGACTAAAAGCAGTTTGGGCCTCTTGGTTTGTTCTTCATAACAGATCCCTGTCACTGGCTTTGTAGCGTGTTGTAAACGGAGTCTACCCAGAAAGCTGCAGGATCCTGGAGGAAATGAGCTCTCCTGGGAAAAGGTCTAGCAGTACCCCTAAGTCTCAGCAAGCTCTGAGTGGAGCTGTGAGGACATGAAAGGATTACCCTGGCCCAGGAGCTCACTGAAGAGCTTGGCTAAGCAGAGGAAAGGCCAGCAGCCAGCTTTCCTGTCCCTCCCTCCAGCAGACTGCCTCTTCCTTCCTTCCTTCTGATCTTCACTAACAGTGGCAAGAGGCTGAAGCTGAGGCTTTCCTTTCTCCTTTGTTTCCACTAGCTCCCTGCTTGTTCCTTAGCTGATGTTCCTTGTGCAGAAAATCAGCTGAAAGAACCCACTGGAATTTAATCCTTTCCTGCTTCAGTAATTTCTGCGCTCCTTTCACCCCTTCCCTGTGCACGCACATCCCATGCTCCTGTGCTTATTCCCTCCTTCATCTGTGTGTCCTTTTTCACCCTAGCAGAGCAGGCTGCCCTGGTCTCCCCTCTCCCGTTACCCACCCGCTGTAGCTCACCTTGGCTGTACCTAGAACTTACCCTCATACTGGACCAGCCTGGCTTGCTGTGAATTCCCTGTTGCTACCTTCATCTCTTCGTCGTGCTCTGTCCTGAGATTGAGTGAGGAGTTTCACAGGGTTCAGTTTCTGGGCAGCAGGTTACCTGCCAGTCCTGGGTTTTGGTCTGGACGCCCTGAATCTCTAGTTTTGTTCTAACTTGTCCAGGATCCAGATGTCTTTCCTAGATCACAGTCCCTTCTGTACACCTGTCACAGTTCACTGGGAACCTGTCTGTCACCGTACTGCTGCTGCGCTGCATGCTTCACTGGGGTTTATCACGTACAGATGAGCTGTGAGGAGGGCCTGGATGGTTCCCCAGGGCCTGGCGTCTCCAAATACAGCTGCTGGAAGGGGGAAGATGTCCTGTATCTTCCCTACACTGTGCTTGTGAATAGCTCTACATGTCGCTTTGGTTTTGAGGGCTAGGACAAAGGGAATGGGTAGAGCTGAGCAAAACTGTCCTTTGTCTGACTTTAAAATACCTTTTGTTTGTTGGTCCAGGTGATTGGTCACAGTAACTTTGGGTCCATCAGGGCCACGACGTGTGTGTATAAAGGTAAGGGGTTAAACCAGAGGTGCTTTGAGAAAACTTCCTGGGAAGATGTACAGAGAGTTACACAAGTAGAGAGCTCAGGAGATCTTGAATATCTTCCAGATCTTGAGCCCCCTCTTCCCCAGCCCACCCCCTGTTTTTTCTGGGAGGTCAGAAGGATGAAGGATTGTGTAATGCCAGAGTCGAAGAGGTGGGAGGGCAATGCTGGGAATATCCCGAAGCTCCTTTCTGTGCCCCATTTATTTCTGTGGGAGCAATGTCAGGTTCTCCTTCTCTAAGGAGCCAGGCAGCAGGGATTTACTGTGTGGTATCTTTTTCTTTCAGGAAAATGGATTTACGAGGTGCTCATCTCCTCCCAGGGACTCATGCAGATCGGCTGGTGTACTCTCAACTGCAGATTTAACCAGGAGGTAGTGTAACTGCTGCAGGTGGGACAGGGCTGCTCTGTGTTCCTCCACTGCTTTTTAGGACAGCGTGGAGCACCGCATTGGTGCTGTCCTTCTGCCCTGCTGGCATTTTGTGCCCACTAGAAACACCAGGTCTGCTGTTTTAAAAATCTTTGCTGGCCAGAATGGTGCACAGTATGAAAGCCTCGCATGCTCGATGTGTGGTTGTGCTCTTGCTGCACACAGCCACTGCTGTGTGTTGATTTTCAGCTGGTGTCTTCTCCAGAGAGTGTGTGGGTCTGCGGTGCTGGCAGTCTGCCTCTCGGGATGACCCTCAGCAGCTTTTTTGCCCGGGAGAGGCAGGCCCAGGCCAGCTCTTCTCAGTCACTGGGTGGGATGTTTGATGCTGGGAAGGGATGCCAGCTGCGGAGTTTCACTGACTTACCACTCTGCAACGTATGAGAGGGTGACGGGCATCCTGGGGGGCTGCTTTGACAGAATTTGGGAATGTAGGATGCCAGTACTCTTCTTCTGACCCAAAAATGAATAGGGAGTGGTGTATTTTTCTAAAGCAAAGATCACAGGCTGCTGGATTCACTCCTAGAGTGAGGACCTTTCCCCAGCAGAGCATGTGTGCTGTCAGCTCATGCAGTGAGAGAGATCCTCTGTGCTTGGTCTGGTCTGAGTCTCCTCTTTCATACTTCGGTGCAGGAAGGAGTTGGAGATACGCCAGATTCATACGCATATGATGGAAACAGAGTGCGCAAGTGGAATGTGACTACTACCAACTATGGCAAAGTGAGTAGCTGTCCTCCCAGGAGTGGCTTGTAGAGTAAGGAGAAGAAAGCAGATGGCTCCTTCTGCTCGTTGGATTCTGCTGGGCCTTGTGAAATGCCCTCCAGCTGTCCTCCCTGCTTCAGCCTGCTCTTGGGGAGGCTGTGTGCGAGCAATTGTTTGTACTTTAGGGATGCAGGACATGCTGCGTGGGGGCTTTGTTTAGCAGCCCCAACAGACTGATTCCCAGTACGGTGCTGCTGTTGGTCTCTGGAAGACTCTGGTTCTCTGCAGCACATCAGAGGGTGATGCAGTGTTGGGATAAATATACGTTTGATCATGTGCATGTTCCTAGTGCTGGAGGGAAAAAAGATCCCCACCAGTGGCTTATGTGCAGCTTCCAGAAGCATCTGAAAATGCGATGTGAGCTGCTCTGAGAAGGAGCTCTCTCTTCTTCAACCCTGAACAACAAGGGACTGGTTGGATTGCAGTCTTTCTTCTGATGTGGGAATACTTGAACACGTTTAACCTTTTCTCTCCCTTTACTGCAGTCTTGGGCAGCAGGAGACATCGTCAGCTGTCTGATAGACCTTGATGAGGGCACCATTGCTTTTTGCTTGTAAGCATCTTTGCCCAGTTCTCTGCTTTGTTGATGTCTGTGTGTAACATAAATGTTTCCCAAGTGCTCAGTGGGTTGCTGAGGCCTATTTCTGCCCTCTCCCCTTCAAGCTCCTTGGTAGTTCCAAGTCCTTGCTTTTCTGCTTTTTGTTCAGAAACCATCTAAACAGGCTGTTGAGTCTCCTAAATTCAGATGAGAGCATTTGGCTTGAACAAAGATGTTCAAGCTACAAAGTTTGTGTAAAGTTTGCTAGGATTTTGGAGGAGAGGGGGTCTCTCGTGGTGCTTAACACTGCCTTTGACTGTGCCACACTGGTTGCTTTTGTGGTCAGTGTAGACCTTACCTGTCCTGGATTCACAAGGAGCTGTGCAAAGGCTGATAAATCTCCAGCCTCCAACTCCCATGCACAATGAGCAGAGGCCAGCCTGAATAGGAATTATTCCCTGATCCTAAACTAGAGCCTTCAACAGTTTAGCTGGAATTAAAAACTGTTAGATGCTCCATGTCATCTTTTAGAGAGGAATAGATCGAGAGCATTATCCTTCTATTTCTACCATTGTCAAATGGATGATGCCAAAAATGTCACCTGCCTTTAAATGTCCTGCTGGTTAGTTATCTCGTAAGGATTCGGGTTGCTCTTGAAGCTGAGTGGGCTCTGCATCTTGTGCAGACTTCGGGGCCTTCCTGTGCTGTCGGATGAAAACGGGAGCGCTGTTGCTTCCCGTGGCTGTTACTCAGCAAAGCTGTGATGTTTGCGTGTGTGCCGGGTTAGGAGTGACGGGAGGCGTGACTGACTGATGTGTCCATGTTGGCAAGTTGCTGGGAGGGGAACACAGCTGCCTGGATTGCCTAGCTGAGCTCAAAACCCTCCTATTGTGACTAAAATCTTGTGGGTTTTCCTTCTTTCAGGAACGGCATATCTCTGGGAACCGCTTTTGATAACATCACAAGGGGTGCTGGGATGGCTTACTTCCCTGCCATCAGCCTCTCATTCAAAGAGTCCGTTGCTTTTAACTTCGGAAGCCGCCCGCTCCGATATCCTTTAGGTGTGGAGAGAGGTCTGAAGGGAGAAGAGCCTGCCCTGAGATCATCTTTGGAGGCTGTACAGTATACATACGTGACTGCGTTTGCATTTCACTTTTTTCTGTTGGCACTTGTGCACAGAGCAGGGTCAAAGAGAGAAGAGCAGAGCTGCAGGGGATGCAAACGTCAGTGCTGGTCCCTGACAGTTTCTGAAATTAGATTTGCTTTCAGCTCTGAAGCAGCAGCTAACTGCTGCAGCTGAGGGCTGTCTGTTCCCAAGCACTCAGATCCAGCAAAGATCTCACTCTCCAGGTTTGGAAGCTAATGCTGCTGAGCCTCTTGGCCACTGGTCTCTTCTACTCCCAGCCACATGGGACCTCTGACATGGTGTTAGTGCTGCCTGCTGCCTTCCTGTGGGAATGCTGAAGCCTGCAGCTCCTGTCAGAGCAGTCCTGGGTATGCCTGCTGATAGCTGTAGTGAAGGCTCCTGGCAGTCTTTCTGAAGAGAGCAGAAGTTTGGTGTGAAATACTTGCTGCTTGCAATTTTGAGGAAGTGGGGATAAGAGCTTGTGGGTTATCATCCGTTTAGAAGGCACTGTGGTTTGAACTGTGACTGAGGCATGTGCGAGGATGAAGTAAAGTAGAGAGACAGTCTTTTCCTTGCAGAAACAAAAGAAGTCCTGAAAGGATCAGATTGCATTTTACCTTAACGCTTGCCTACTTATCCAGTGGAAGGTTACCGCCCCTTGCAAGATCCTCCTGTTGCAGACCTAGCGAAGGCTCACAAGCTGTTAGGCTACTTGAAGAACGTGATCCACATCGGAATAGATGTGACGGTAGGCTAATGTCACTGGGGGGGTCTGTGGGGCTGGGAAATGTGCTTCTGCACTTCTCAGTGCATGCTGGTGGCTTGTGGCCCTGGAGCTCCTCAGCTTGCAAAATGGGATTCCTGGTGGTTCCAGGACTTAAGTTAAATCATACTAGGCTTGGTTGTTCTCAGTCCTATGAAGTTTCATTCCCAGTATGCAAGAGGTGATGGGTGTTGGGGTGTTGGATTTGATTTTGCAGCCTTGAAAGATGCTTGTTCATATCCTTTTTACTGATGTCCTGGTGCAGTGATGTGGTGAAATTCTGTCAGGTCTGCCTCATCAACTGTTTTGGCTGTGGCACTGTTCGCTAGAAACCTTTTTTTTTCTGCTAGGGTGAGAGGTAATCTGTTTATGCCCAAAGCATAGGGAATGCCATCTGCTATGTCTTCCTTGAACGGGGGCCTGCTGTACCAGCTGACCTCCTCTGTAGAGATTCCCATTTACCAAATGTTGTGTACACTTGAACCCTTTTGAAAAAACAGATTGTCAAGGTGCATGCAGGTGGCTGATGGTAACTGACGTCTGGACTGCACTACAGCTCTCCAGAGGCAAGGGCCTGGCTGCTTTGCCATCCCAAATTCCCATGTTCAGGGTTCTTAGTGCAATCATGACAGCAAACAGCAACTGCTTCAAGCCTGCAGTTCATTCAGTCGCTGGTGTATGGGTGGACTGGGCTGGATTTGAGCTGTGTGTTTTTTGGGTTTGTCATTGCAGGAAGGGAAGCTGGTGGAGAAGGACACGTCCATGTGGCAGCTGCAGGGAGAGCCCACAGTGCTGATTACACTAGCCCACATCTTCAATTATTTCTCTCCTCTCATGGTGAGTTTTGCCTGCCCATTGCAAACTTCTGTACGTGCCTGTTATTGTGCTTGCAAGAGGAGGTAAACCTCAGCTTTCTCTGGGAAGTGACTCTGCCTCGGAGGACTGTTGACCTGGCTCTCTGTCTGCAGTGCAAGGTGTACCTGGTGGAAGATGTGCTCATGACCTTCCTGTTGAGCATCCTTGAGCGAGGAGGGGCAGTGGAGGCCCATCCCCTTATTCAGCAGCTGCTGGATCTCATGTGGCTTCTGATGGAGGTGAGTTTCTAGGGTGCTGGTTCCTCTCCGGGGATCACAGGGAGACCCTGGGAGGTGCTGAGGACAGGAGCCTTCCCTAGAAAATGCTGGTAGTGATCAGCCTCCTTCCCATCCTGGTGACAAGATCCTGGTTTTTTTTGTGGTAGACCACCGTCTCATCTGGCTGCTGCTTCACACCCAGGGAACCAGGGTTGCATGCAGAGTAATTGATAATGGTGACACTGGTAGTGAGCTAACAAGACATTGCTAGCTTCTCCTACTGCTAAAAGAACTGGTGATGTTGAATAACTCCCTGCTTCTGGGCACAGCAAATTCATCAATAAGAAATGAGTTGGTCCCTTAGATGTTGTTAATGCTTATGTGACTGTAGAGGTCTTAAATGCTGCCATGTCCCCCAAGAGATCGATCCTGTGGGGTCAGATGGACAAACACTTTTCTGTTTGGAAGTGAATGCTTCCTTCCAGGGCCACACTCTGGGAACTACAGCTGTTCCCAACTCCATGCTGTTGCTGTTCAATGTGTTTCTTATTTTCTCAGGAGTATGAAGTGCACGAGTGCCTCAAGCAGCTGCTGATGTCCCTGCTGCGGGCTTACAGGTTCTCTCCCATCATCCCAGACCTGGGATTACAAGTGAGTTGCACTTCCGAATCCTCAGGAATCTGTGAGTAGCCAGCTTCCGTTATGTCCTCTTGTCCCAAGGCACACGATGTTTTGGATTTTGCAGTTGTTCGATCCTGAGATTGCAGTTCTGTCACGTTGTACCTATTAGAGAGTTGTATCCTCTTCTGTAGATGGAGTCACTTTTGCTTCTCCTGTTTCCCTAGATTCACTACCTCCGGCTCACCATTGCAGTCTTGAAGCACGAGAAATCCAGGAAATACCTACTCAGCAATGTTCTGTATCCTTTGTGCCTCCTCTGGTCTCAGTTCTCCCTGCCCTCAGTAATGCAGCCAAGGAGACTGCAAGGATCTGCAGGGCCTGGGAGGCAGAAGTCACCCTGAGTTTGAGAGGTCGTTTCTAATTTCTCGGGTCTCCTCTGTCTGCCTGACATCATTCTCTACAAAGTCCTGCTTTGAGGAGGGGGAGCAGTGCCACGCAGTTCTCATCCTGCTAACACAGGGGACTTCATTTCTGCCTGACTGACCTCTCTAATGTCCCTAGAGCAAAACCACTGTCAGAGCAGTCCAGCTGCCACCCTAGCATTTGGGCAGCTGCTGTGATAAACGTGTGGGGTTTCTCCCAGCAGAAGGGGGCTCTGTATCTTGCAGAGCTTGGAGTGCTTGTTTGGAAAGGGGTCTCTCACTGCAGCTCTGGAAACGTGCCCGGTACCTTCTCCCGACGTAGCTTCTGTGCTTGCTTTAACTTGGCGGCAGCTTCGACGTGCTTCGTTCGGTTGTGTTCTTCTACATTAAGAGCCCACTGCGTGTGGAGGAGGCTGGTTTGCAGGAGCTCATTCCCACCACGTGGTGGCCAAACCGCTTCACCAAGGAGGTGAGTAAGGGCACATCCGCTAAGGAGACAGGAGAAATTTTGTGGCCTGCTGTCCCTGTCATTTTCTGTCTGAGGAAATTGGATGGCCTGTGTTTTCAGCTGCGTTAGCACTGGCGAATGCTGCAGAGCTGCGTGAGAGTTGTAGCCTCCCCATTGCCTTGTCATCTTTATTGTCCCCTTAAAGGGGACATTTGGGGTTTGTTGCTCAGGACAGGGGATGGGGACAATTTTCTATGGCAACAGATTTGGAAGGGAACTTCACAGCATCTAAGGAATTACAGGTTGACTTGTGCGTCCTCAGAAGATCTCCTGCCCTTACTCATTACAAAGCCAGGGGAGGCCTGTTGAGGTGTGCTGCCAGCTGCAGTCACGTACTCACACGATGTTTCACTGAGTTTCTGCTCTCCCTTTGGCAAGACGTTTTCTTCATGCAGTGATCTCCTACTAATCAGTGTCTGTCCCCCAACCAGGGCAAGGAGAGTAAAGAGGTGAAGGAGGAGAGTGCTGAGGAGAGACTGAGGCGGCGGGCATACGAAAGAGGCTGCCAGCGGCTCAAGAAACGCATTGAAGGTCTGTGAGGAAGGAGGGAGATTGCCAAGATGCCATGCCTTTTGTGCAGCCAGAGGGACCCACCCTTGAGCTGTTCCCAAATCCCCCTTCATGACCTGAAGTCCAGCTGTGTCCTGCCAGGACAGGCTGTGCTGCAGAGGCGGGGGCCGGCCATGCTATTATCTGATGGAGGGTTACAAGTGCTGGGACCCCACTGCAGCATCCCACCACGGGGCTCGGGCAAACCAAAACTCCCCTTTACGGACATTGTTTATCAGCTGTAAATGAATTTATTGCTAGGTGGTGGAGGAGAAGATTCTCAGTGATGGGATTAGCTTTCTGCTGGCACTGGTTCTTCCTGGGCATCCTCTGCTGAGGAGGTGGCCTTTTCCCCGGGGCCAGGGTACTGCAGCTGGGGTTAGTATGGGTAGTTGCTCTCCGGTGCTTGTTTTCTGATGGCAGATATGTGTCCCCATTTTAGTGGTGGAAGGTCTCCAGGTTCAGATTCTGAAGCTGCTGCTGAACAACAAGGACAGAGGAGAGGTAAGTGCTCTGTGGATCTGTTGCTACAGTGTCTCCACATCACAGGACTTGTAAGGTTTAGGCTTACCACCTGCTTTTTTCTCCTGCCAGGGGGAAGCCTCCAGATACATCTTCCTAAACAAATTCCGCAAGTTTCTTCAGGAGAATGCTAGCAACAGAGGGGTAAGTCAGAGGGCCAGCCTTTCCACAAGCCTCACCCTGAGAGCTCTCTGACACCTTCAGGCTGGGAGCTCTGCGCTTCTGGCTGGGCTGCTTCCAGTAGCTGATCAACTGAGGTGTAGATACAGCAGGGAGTGGGGAGGAAGGAGAAGATCTGAGGCTAGAAACCGGGCAGTAGTGATTTATGGGAAAGCAATCCTTGGGAACAGCCTTGGGTGGGAGCTGAACGTCCTCCTAAAACCTCTCAGGGAGCACGACTGTGGAGTGCTCTGCCACAACTGGCCTGCTGGCTTTGGCATCCTCTTCACTGCTTGGGTGGGGACTGTTCTTCTGGCCCTGGATCAGGCTGTTGGCCTGCAGCTGTGGAAGGTAGGCATCCGCTGTGGCAGGAAACCCTTTCTTCACCTGCATTCTGTGGTGGAGCACGTGGTATCCATCCTCTCTGTCAGACAAGCTTGTTGTTTCAGCGCCCAGGACTTTCTAGAGGTGGAAGCTGCTGCCTACCGTCAGGGCTGGGCTCTCTCCCAGTAAGGCTGGGAGTGTGGCCACTGGGACGAAGATGCACTTTCACATCTGCCCTGATGGCTGAACTCTCATTCTTGCCCTAGAACTTGACTGTGTTGTGCCCGCCAGAGTACATGGTGTGCTTCCTGCACCGGCTTATCGCTGCCCTGCGTTTCTTCTGGGATGGCCACAAGGCAAAGACCCCTGCTGCACTGAGCAGTGAAGGTAAGGCCTGGAGGAGAAGCTTTGAAGGCATTTATGTGGTTAGGACAAGATTTGTCTCTTGGCAGTGCTGTTTAAGATGCTGGAAATTTTGTGTTTCTCATGAGTGCTTGAGCCTTCTGTCATCCTGTGTCTGTAGTTCCCAGTCACCCTGGAAAATTCCTGTGTGCAGATATATTCCAGTTACCATCCAGCCGGAGACTTGCAAAGGAGCACCTGTACTGTGTGCTAATTTCTGCTGTGTGCTGTGGAGCAGAGTCCAGTATTGATTATGGGTCTGGAGGAGGGCAGCTCAGTGATCCCGTCAAAGTTTAGGGGAGGATATTTATCTGTTTTCGTAGTTCCTGGACTGTGGGATTAAGGGGAAACCAAGTCAGCGCCAGTTGGTTTCCCACCCTCAAACCCCTCCTTGCCTATCCTGCCACAATCTGCTTGGCACTCTGCTTTCTTTCTTTAAGCTGACCCTTTCTCTAGGCTCAGTAAAGGCTTTCCGATCCCTGTGGGACTGTGACAGAGCTGGAGTAGCCAGGTGAAGAGCTGCTGAGTTTTCTGATGATCCAGTTTCCCCCAGTGACTCTGGCTCCCAGAAGTGCTGGGAGGCATGTTGTCAATGTCCATCAGTTGCTCTTGTTTCTGTGTGGATCTAATGCTTGGTTCATTGTGGGAATCAGCTCTGCATTAATGGCTTGTGTCTTTATGGCAACAAAAATTGTCACTCACTTAAGGTGCAGGCTGGGCCCTGGGGTCTGTCTTAGGAAGGTTTACATGTCCTGTGCATGGGACTTAAGAAAACAAATCTCCTTCTCTGTTTCAGAGGCCTATGTCCCTCCTCAACTCTTCTATAATGGGAAGGTGGATTATTTTGACCTTCAGCGGCTTGGAGGTCTCCTGTCTCATCTTAAGAAGACTCTGAAAGGCAAGTGCTCTCATTTCCAGTACCTGCACTCAGGTCCTGGCTGGAGTTCACCCAAGAGTCATCCCAGGGAGGGAGCCGTGGGTAATGAGCTGTGATTAAATTTAAGGAGAGGAGACTTGAATTTTAATGAGGTGCAGGTTACTCTGAAGAAGACACCATCTCTCTTGGGCGGAGTGTCCTCTAAGTTAACAATTCACTTCTTATATCCCTGTGGCTAGTGGAGGGAAGGGGGTAGTCTGGGAATACCTTCTGATGTGGTGCCTTTGCTGCACCACAGCCAAGGGCTGGGAGCTGTCAAAGCGCTGACCGCCAGCCTGGCTCTGCTAGGTGTGAAGGATGCCCATGATTTGTTTGCTGTACCGCTCCGGGCAAGCAATAGCAGCCCTGTGTATGTACTGCAGCTGTATGTTTTTCTGCAGCACACTGCTCTGGCAACAGACTTTCAAAGCCTCCCTTTTGGAAGCGTTAAAAACCCCTTGCTGTTCAATTGGACTTGGTGTGTCTCTGGTTTCTTGCTAATGTGGCACTTAACTGTGGCTCAGATATCTCTTCTGCTTCCCCAGTCTGTTTGCACAATTAGGGCCATTTTCACAGTCTCAAGTTGATCCCTGGCTGTTCAGAATTAGATTACCCAAATTGAGAACCATGCAGTCTCCTCTGGTTTCTTACCAAGGTCTTCCTGGCCAGCTTTAAAGACAGAGCTGTGGACTAGAGGGCACGTTGTACAGACTTTGTACAGTGTAGCTGTCAGCACAGCCCTCCTCTGGGCTGAGAACGGTTTCTGGTCTGAGTCTCAGTCCTAGTGACTTGGGGACATCTCATGGGACAGCACTGAAGAGCTGGAGGCTTAACAAATGGTCTCAGGCCCTGAGTTTCCTTCCCTGTGCTAGTCCAGTCTGGCCCTGGCAGTTGTTTCCTGGTTCCTCGGTTATTCTGTTTGTCGCTGGTGGGAGCAGGAACAGAAATGGGTCCTGGGTGTGTGGCACTCATCACTGCTTGGTCTCCGCTGTGTTAGCAAGGGCAGAACTATTCCACGTAAGGAAGCTGGGGGAAAGGTGAGCTTGTTCTGATGCAGCATCCAGCTTTGCTGGCTGCTTCTCAGCTCCCGAGAAGCAGGAAAGAGGATGAATGTAGGGCTGCCTCATGGGAAGGGAAGGGTGGCTCCTGCATTCACAGCTGCTTTGCTGTGCTCTGTGCAGATGACCTGGCTGCAAAAGCCAACGTTCTGATCGACCCTGCGGAGCTGCAGGCAGTGACTATGGATGATCTCGATGAAGATGAGGAATCGGCAACATCAGCAGCACAGGTGAGCCGTGTGCTGTTGTTCACCTGTGCGGCCCCACGTGCCAAGGCAGCAAGCTCAGCCTCTGGCCAGAAAAGCTTTGCTTTAGAGGAAAGCAGTGTCTGGGTCAGGACTGTAACCGGTCCATGGGCAACCAGATAAACAGCTGCACTTGTACAAGGGTCACTGGAGATCAGCAAGGTCCTGGACGCACAGAGTTTGAACAGCAAACTCACTGCTCTCTACCACCCACTGATCTGAATATGCCCCCTCCCCTCCACGGCAGCTCTCGGTGCTTGCATTTGAAAGGGTGCGAGGTAACTGCAGGTGGAGCAGCTTCTTGCTGTGCAGATCTGCTGTTTGTAAGGCTTGTGCCTTAGGGGAAGGAATATCCATTTGCTAACCTGGCACTGCTGGCCCAGCCATGGTAGGAAGAGGGTATCTGCCCACCTTCCAGTGGCCACTGTACATCTATACCAACATCTTTGCAGGACAAGGGAAGAATAGCAGGCAGCCAAACAACTAGAACTTTTTCTCCCTTAATTTTTTCCCAGTCTCAACGTCCCTCTGCTGCCCTGGCCATTGGTGGAGCTCTTGCCAGACCTGGCTGGCTCAGCTCCCCAACCCTGGGCCGTGCCAACCGCTTCCTCAGCACGGCAGCCGTCAGCCTGATGAACCCACGGCGGCCTCTTGGCAACTTGGAGAAGATCAAAGTGCGCACACTAAGTGTGGAGCAGCGGACAGAGGAGGACAGTGAGTACTGTGCGCTAGTGTGGTCCAGGTGGTTCCTGGGGAAAAGGCATCTTCCAACTCCCAGTAGTCTCACGAGGAATGCAATCTTCTTACTGCCAGCATTGCTCCTTCCCATTCCCAGGGCGTGCTGACCCCTGCAAGTCCACAGTTAACCACTTTGCCAACCTGAACGTGACACTGGTGATGCTGTCACTCTCTGCCTGTAAGGAGATGCTGCCTTGGTTCCTGCAAGTGCAGTGAGGTTTTGCAGGGAGGTGGTTCAAGGGCAGCTGTAGCCACGCTTGCTCTGATCACAGACCAGACAGAGGATGAGGTGTGCAGTAGCAGCACCGTTGCTGTTGGGTTGGGCCAGGCAGGCCTCCGAAACGTGTACGGGGGTTCAGTGAGGTGGCACTTGTGTGGCCTGGGTCTATTTGGACAGATCTGGCAGTCAGCCTGATGCAGGCAGTGAGGTGGGCATGGTGTGTGAGCGTATCTGGTGAATCACATGAGCTGGGAAGGAGCACTGAGCTGTGGCAGGGCTTTGGCTTCAGAGAGGTGCAGGCAGAACCTGAAGAGCCAAAATGCCCTGCTGAGAACTTCTCCCCTGTCTTGGGGATGCATTTGCAGTTGAAGGCAGCCATGGAAACGAGGGTCTCTTACTGGGCAGACCCCCAGAGGAGCCAGACCAGCCCATCACAGAGAACTCCCTCCTGGAAATCCTGGATGGGATAGTGATGATGTACAACCTCAGTGTCCACCAGCAACTTGGGAAGGTAAGCAGCACGTGCTGTGCAGGAATCCATTCCCCCAGCGTTCATACTTCTACACTGACTTTCTGTTTCCTGCTCATTTAGTGACTGAGAGTGCCCTTTCCTTTCCCAACCCCCCTGGGGGATCTGGTTGCATGCTTGTATGTCTAGAGAAAAAAAAAAATACCCTCACTTATTGTTGGAATCTGCTGTTTTTCAGATGGTTGGTGTGTCAGATGATGTGAATGAATATGCCATGGCACTGAAAGACACAGAGGAAAAAATCAGCCGCTGCCCAAAGAGGGTAAGTGTTTGTGGACTCCCAGCTTCTTTCTGTGGTAGAGCCTTGGTATCTGGCAAAGAGGATGAAGCACAGTGGGTGATTTCTAGCCTAGCAGCAGCCCATGTCTTGGATGGTGTAGTAACCCATGCCTGGAGCTGGCAGCCTCGTTTCATACTGTGCCAGCTCATTGTGCCACTGCCTCAAGGGACAGAAGCACTGAAGCAACGCTTCAACTTCTCCCAGACAAGCTGTGGCAGCTTGCAAACCTCCGTGTGCTGCAGAGACCTCAGAGCTGGTCTCCTGGGGTGGAGACTCTTCAGTGCTGGTCTGGGGACACGTCTGTCCTATTCTAGCTGCCGGAGAGTGAGCGTATCTGATGATGCATTAAAAAAGTATCTGACAGTAGTTGACATTAAAGGTGCTGCCCACACTGGACCAGCCTCTGCATCAGGCCTTGTGGGCTGCAGCTGAGACTGGTAAATGCTCTTTATAACATTCATTCCCACTCTCTCCACAGGAAGGCTCCTTCCCCCTTTCCCTCCTCCCAGTACTCCCTAGCTAGCCCCAAGGTGGTATTGCTTTTGCATTGTTTGTCCAGCTCTGAAAAAGGATGCTATAAATGGCAGTGACATCTGCCCTCACATCTCTGCACTCTTTTCAGAGGAGAGACATCCATGAGGAACTGCTGAAGAGCCAAAAGGTTTTCTCGGAGAAGCTCAATCACCTAAGCCGACGCCTCGCTTGGATAAATGTCACCATTTATTCAAAGGTGGGCAGGAGCATAATGTGAGTGGCTCAGGGGAGAGCAAGCAAGTGAGCCTCTGTATCTGTGCTGCTTGGCTCATGTGTCACAAGTATCGTTTTCCCTGGTGTTGGAGCAATGCTGATGATGTCTGGGGCTTGTTTTTCCTTTCTTGTGCATCAGAGGCTCCTTCCTAGGCCTGGATGCCCTCCTGTCCCAGGCTTGGTCCCGTAGGACACAGCCCAGTCTGTTCTGAGGTGTGTGTGGGGCTGTAGGCTTTCCCTTGGGGCATCAGGCCTCTGCACCGCAGACAGAAAGGTGCAGGTCACAGGGAGGCTCAGTTCTCAGAGCATGTCTAGAGGATAGAAGCTCCTGTGAACCGTTTCCCTGAGCTGTGCTGTGAGTCACAGAGGGGTCTCACTAGCACTGCTCTTCCTGAAATCTGCAGGATCCAAGCCTAGGTTTTTGTTGGTTTGTTTTTTTTTCAGGTGTTCTCCCCTTCTTCACTTGGTTCCCACATAGAGCGCATTCTGCATTTAGTAACGCAGTGATTGTTTGCACAGGCTGTCCCAGTTTTTCCCCTGTATTCACCATTTTCCAGGATAAAGTCTCTGGTCTCTTTTCTCATGAGCAGTTTTGCTGTTACGCTCTGCTGATCTCTTCTTGTCTTCCCTTGCACTTTGCCTTGCCCCATCTCTAGCTTTTTTGTGCTGGGGAAGAAGACCCATTTCCCTGAACACGCAGTGGTCGCAGAGTCTCTGCGTGTGTCCCAGGATGTAAAGAGGAAGGGAGAGAGCAGTGGTTCCTGTGAACACGTCTGGCAGAGCTGCAGTGGCTCATCCTGACTCATGCACTCTACTCTTCCCCTCCTTCACTCGCAGAGCGGGATGCCCGGCACAGTGCCGCGCTGCAGAAGCTCTCACGCTACATTAGCGTAGCCCGTGCTTGCCAGCAAATAAACCTTTCTTCCCAGGCCGCTCTTGAAAGGCTGCGGGGCGTTACCAGTGTGCATTGCAGGTATCGCTGCGATGGCCCACGCAGAACCGCTATTCGTGTCTCTAGATGATCTATAGTCCCATCAGGAGCGCGGTGTCACCTTTCTGGATGAATCAGCAGCATCTCTGGGAGTGAAGGTTACAGCCTTCCCTGCTCACGCTCCTGCCTCCGTGTGCTCTGCCGGCAGGGAGAGCCGGTCGCTGCTTGGCTTGGGCTGTGAAATGTGCCCCAGGAGCCGGGTGAGCTTGCTCTGCAGAGGAGCTTGTCCACACTGCCTGCACCTTCAGGGCTCCATCTCGCAGCTGTCACAGGTCACTGCTGTTTCCCAACGGAGACATCCGCCCAGCAGGCTCCTGCATCCCTGGAACTTGTGTGCAACGGAGAAACACATCTGTATGAGTGTTGCAAACGTTGCCAGTGCTGATGGAGAGAGACTGGTTCTGTCTAGAGGTGATGTCCTGCTCTGTGCTGAGGTGTCAGAGCACGGGAGAGGCTGCTTCTTGCTGTGGGGAATTAGTCACTGCTTTATTCTGAGCTGAGGGATTCAAGGTGAGAAGAAAGGGAGTGCTACAGCTTAAAAAACTCTTAGTTTTAAAGTAGAACATCTCATCTTCAAAACATCCCTGTGGGAAGACCGTTTCAGCTTATTTTGTTACGGTGCTGTATTTATCCATCGCACTGTGGGTCATCACATCTTTCTGTCCTCTAGGTATAGGCTTTCTTCTAGCTTGGCAATGCCTGAGATGATGTTTTGAGGTTACCAAGTCTTAATAAAACCAAATGCACCTTTCTTTACCTTAATGTTGTCTGCACGATTGCTTTTTGTCCTGAAAGCAACAGTTGAGCTATGTGTCAGTGTCAAGATAAAGATGTCATGTAGTTGATTAACGCTAGTTCAGTCTAATTTACAGAACAAACCCATGTAAATGTCCCAAAGACAGTAGCGAGGTACTTTAGAAAAGCCACTAAGCAAATGAAATCACTTATCTGCACCTCTGATTTTATTTTTTTTAATTAGAAGTGTAACCCTCCTCCATCTATTTTTATGCAAATTGCTGTTGCTGATGATACTTCTTGGCATTGCAGGATATGAAATAGCATTTCCTCTTTTTATGGCTTTGTTGGTGCTGATTTTTATAGCTTAAAGTTATGTAGCTGCCCTTAAATTTCCTAGTTTTAATGTAGGACCCCCTGACTTTTGCTACAGAAGCAAGAGGCTGATGTTCCTCAGGACAGTAAATCTGGTTGAATGGCTGGCACAGAATCCAAAAGGCTGTGGCTGCCTTCTGCAGCCTTTTCTGCCTGTTCCCATTAAAACTAAGAAATTTAAGGGCATCTGCAGATCTGGTTAATGAATTTAGAGCAGTGGTCTGAGGAACATCTCGGACATGGAGGTGTTTCTGAGGTCTGAGTGTGGTGCTGACTGTGTTTGTCCAAAGAGAAGCTGGACAAAACTCAATGGGGCTTGTTGCGTTCTCTCTGGCCAGGAGAAGATGCAGGATGTATATTGGCTGCTGCGAGTGTGCATCCGCACCATCGAGCATGGCGACAGGACGGGCTCGCTTTTCGCTTTCATGCCGGAGTTCTACCTCAGCGTGGCTATGAACAGCTACAGCGCACTCAAGAACTACTTCAGCCCTGTGAACAGCATGGAGGAACTTCCAGGTAACCGGCTGGGGAGGCCATCCTAACCCTGGCCTGATGAAATCTAAAGCAAGCCTCATCCATATGGTGAAGCGGTGGTAGTTGGGTATCGTCCCTTCTGGTCTTTTCCTGGTTGAGATGTGCTGCACCGGTGTTGGCTGTAGTGAAAATCACTGGCAGCGAGGGATTTTCTTTCCAAGGAGACACCAGGAATGGGCTGGATGCTGGAAGATGTGATAGCCCCAGCAATGCGTCCCATTGCCTGCTGGTCTCTGGGTGGGAGGAAATGTGCCTTAAGTGCAGGAACTGGGACTGCTTTCAAATCCCCCTGGCATTTGGGTCCGTTCCTACGGAGAAGACCACCCACTTGAGGCAAGAGCCTGTATTTAAGTGGGTTCCCTGGATTCCCTCTGTGCATATTAATTGCTTTTCCTGGCTACGTGATGCCAGTGAGCTCTTAGCAAATAGTTCTGTGCTCTCCAGAGCCTGCGAAGGTAAGAAGAGCTCCTGTTCCCACCAACAAGACCTAGCTGAAGTGTTCACATCTTTAAGTGGGGGCTGTGCTTGCTGTTCCAGAAGCAGCAGAGTTCAGCAGTAGCAGATTTCTTCAGGGCCTGCAGGCTGGACATGGCTTTTCTGCGTACATCTAGGGTGGTATTTGTGTTGCTCAGCCTCTTCTGCACTAGGCATCTCTCCCTTGTGTCCAACTCAGATGCATGGTTTTATCTTTCTCCAACTGACTCTTTTAGACTCTGCAGACTGAGGTGAGAGGCTCTCTTGGAGATGGGTGTGCATTCCCAGCTGTCTCTTTTGACAACTAGACAAAACTGCAATGTTAGCTGTAGCAGGAGTGAATCCCATGGCCTGTGCCGTGTCCACAGGAATGCTGGGACCACAGAGCTGCTGTTGGTGTGACTCCTGCTCCCTCCTTCTCTTTGCAGGCTACGAAGAGACCCTGATGCGCCTCGCTGCCATCCTGGCCAAGCATTTTGCTGACTCGAGGATTGTGGGCACGGGTAACGCTGCTTTCCTCTGCTTTGGGGTGATACGTTGCAGATCTGGCTGGTCCCACTGCCGGTGGCTCACCAGACTTCTGTTGGGATCCATTTGCTGAATCCACTGAGTGCTTTTATGCCTCCATGGACAAAGAGAGGCTGGGCATTGCCCTTGTGTGGTGTGTCCTGCTAATTCCAGGGTTAGATACATGACCTAGAGTATTGTTTTGAGAGCAGGACTCATGTTCCAGCTACTTGCATGTCAAATCTGGGGTTACTTCTTAGCTGCCTGAGTGTAGGCACGCTCTCTACATCTACTGGGGTGGCAAACCTCTTTGAGGGCTGGTCCCTCCCAGCCTCTGGTGTTCAGGTGCTCCCTGGCACGCTTTGTGTCCTTGGGTACCTGGCCAACACCTTCTCATTCCTCTTCAGACATCCGGGACTCCCTGATGCAGGCACTGGCCAGCTACGTCTGCTACCCCCACTCGCTGCGTGCTGTAGAGAGGATCCCAGAAGAGCAGTAAGTGCTGCTCGCCTGTTCCCGGGGAACTGGGGCCTGGAGTGGTGGAAAGGCTGGGTGGGGGAGCAGGTGGGCTACCAAGCACCACCGAGGGTCTGGGAGCTGCAGCAGGATGCTGGAGTTGATTTGGGAGCCTTCTGTCACCCTTATCCCAGTGGCTTTGCTCTGCCCCAGCTCCATGGGTCCTACTGCGTGTCCTGTTTAATCCCCTGTCCCCAAACCCTTGGGGCTGACCTGTGTCCTTGTCTGGCAGGCGGATCTCCATGATGAAGAACCTCTTGGCTCCCTATGAGCAGCGACCCTGGGCACAGACCAACTGGATCCTTGTCAGGCTGTGGCGGGTGAGCGTCCTGCATCCCTGCCCCTCTCAACGCCTGGCGTTGGCTGGACACTGAGCGTTTCACTTTCCGGTAGCAGCAAACCCAGCTGTTTTCCAGCCTCTCAGATCTCTCCTTGCCTCTTTTACCAGGGCTGTGGCTTCGGGTACAGATACACACGGCTCCCACACCTGCTGAAAACCAAGCCTGAGGATGCCAGCCTCCCCAGCCTGCAGAGTGAGTGGGGCAGGGAACTGGCACTTGGGATTGTGAAGGGTGGTGAGGGAGGACTGGCCTCTTCCTTTGTAGCCATCCCTACTGCGGGCCAGGCCAGCTGGTGAGACAGCTGCTGAAGTAGGGGGATCCTGTGAGGAGTGGTTACCCAAGGAGACAGGGCACTGAAGTTTTGCAAGCAGGGGGTTTTTTAACCAGGCATCGCAGAGCCTGTCCTGCCTTTGACATGGCAATTTGGTTCTCCACGCTGTCACCAAAATGAGGGGTTTCTTGGCTCTGTTGCGGCTGAGAAAGACGTAGGGAGGAGAAGGTACCTTTCTTGAGCTGAAGAACACGTTCCCAGCTTCAGCCTTGCAGGGTCTGGGCCTGCCCAGATACATTCCTGACCCCACTCTGCTGTGGAAAAGGCTTTGTGCCAGACCTTGCTCCTGGAGAGCTGTCTGGGGACGGGGGACAGGGTGCTGCAGCCTGGCATGGGCAGGTGACGTGTGGAGGTGTGCGCTGAGCCCCGGCTGGTGGGAAGAGCTGCCTGTCTCTGTTTTAACAGCACTCTTGTTCTCTTTTTCTCTCCTGCCCGTGGTGCCCAGGAGATCTCTCTGTTGCTAGTTTCCAGAGTAAGTTTGTCACGTGACTGTCTCTTGTCTGGTGAAGTAGCTTTAGAGAGCTCCCTCCTTCCCCTCTTCTGCCTAGAGAAACCCTTCTTTGTGGGACAGGGGGCTTCACACAATGATGGTTTTTCTCAGTTGCGTCCCAGGGAGATCCCAGGCAGGCTGGTGCTGACACAGCAGTCTCCGAGGCTGCATCGCAGACCCACTGTTGCACTTCTGTCACCGTTACCTCTGGGGTCAGAGGCCTGCTGCAGGCTGTGCCAGCCTCCGGTTCCTCTCATCCTTGGAGGACGATGGGGAATCCCCAGTACATGTGCAGGAGGGACCTTGTGACTGTCCCTTCACCCTCCTACCGCAGAAGAAAGCCCCCGAGTGGCTGCCACCAGTCCCGTGGGGTGGTGACTGAGCTCCCCCCATCCTGGGGAGCTCTGAGGCTGCAGCGCCGTTCCTCAGCTTTTGAGGCCTCTCTCCATCCATCTCCGGGTGGCTCCGCACCGTCTGAGCCCAGAGCGGGCTGGGCTGGCTACTGGTGACTTGCTCCTGGGATTGCTATTTTAAGGCACAACCAGATCAATAGTGAATGCTGAAACAGGGGACTCGGAGGTGTCCTTGAGCTGCTGCCCAGAGAAGGAGGAGGAGACGACCCCCCCGTCTCCCCACCCATCAGTCTTCACCGTGTTGCAATTTGAGCATTGGCAGGGACAACGGGACAAACTGCTGAGCTGAAGGAAATCCTTGTTTGTCTGGGTCTGCTTCTGCAGATCAGTCTGAAGGGAGCTTGGGCAAATGCTCCAGCCTTGTCCTGCTTCAGGGATGCTTCCTTGGAGGACTCTGCACAGGAGGAGATGATGTGCTGGTGCTGCCTCGTAATATCCATGAAACACACAGAGCACAGACCAGCCGTGCTGCCTTTTGCCTGAGCCCACCGATGGCGGGCAATGAGCTGGCTGCCTGAGTTAGCCCAGGGAGGGGGAGAGGCTCAGAAAGGCTGTGTGTGTTCCTGCCTGCTCCCTGAGTTGTTCCCTTGCCCCGCTGGCACCAAACAGCTCTCGTGCAGGCTGGGCTCTGCCTCCAGTTCGGCTCCTGAGAGCAGATGTTCAGAAGCAGGGCCAGTTCTGGTTGGGGGAGCTGCTGTAGGAACTTGTTTTGCTTTCATCGTGGCTTGCAGGAGAGGCCAGGTGTTGTTATGGAACGCACATGGTGAGCAGCAGCGGTGGCCCTGTGCCAGGCCCAGCCTGTCTTGCTTTTCCAGAGCTGCAGAGTGGCTTCAAGATGCAGCACAGGGCTCCTCTGCCTCAGGCCTTCTGCTCACACATCCATCAAGCGGTGGAGGGTAGGTGGATGGGACCATGAGATCATCTGGCTGAGCTGTTGTGCAGCATGGGCCAGAGAATTCTCCCACATCCAAGAAATCTGCTGCTGACCAAGAAATCTCACAAATAGCCCTGTTATAAATTCTCCTGGGTCATTAGCGAACTATAAAGTAGATAATTATCTTCCTGTGATGAAAGTACATGACCCTGCTTCTTTACAATTATCTAGTAGGAGCACTTACTGAAGGCTTCCACTTTGTCTGCTTGATTAATTTTTAACTCTTATCTATTAACGGACCTCTGCTACTCTTACACTTTCTCCCATTGCTACTTTTAAAATAATTCTGCTGTAATTTTTTTTGCCTGTAGTTGAAGAAACTCTGCATGTAGCATGGTTAGTGGTGGATGTTTCTTTTACATCTTCTCCTTCCGTTACCCCTTTTCTCCTTGTTCCCATCAACCACCAGCTACGTTTGATTATGTTCACTTTACCTTTTCATTTTAACTTACATCTTTGCTTCATCCTGGTCTCAGTGAACCTTTTAACCCAAGTGCTTGCTGTAGCACTGGGGCTTTCTGGCTGCCTAATAATCTTCTTAAAGAACTCTGTGTTCTTATTCACTATTTCCTCCCACCTAGATTATTTTTTCTCTCTGACTATTTTGCTTATATTTTTGCGGGGAAGTTTCTCTTGTGGAAACGCCGGATATATCTATAACCGCTTGGGGCCATGCTCTGTTGCCCACATTAAATATATTTAGGTCATCATTTCTGGCCTTGGCAAACCACTGATTTCTGTTCCAGTGACTGATCTTTATCTGTCATCAGGAAGGCTAAGCCAAGATTGAGTGGCTTTTGTGTTAAGGAGTTACAAGTTTCAGAAACACTAATGACATACCGTTGCCAAGATCAGGAATGCTCACATCAGTGAG
>WHYT01015039.1:167058-184351 GCA_009806455.1 Tetrax tetrax | reverse complement strand
CTGAGCCCACCGATGGCGGGCAATGAGCTGGCTGCCTGAGTTAGCCCAGGGAGGGGGAGAGGCTCAGAAAGGCTGTGTGTGTTCCTGCCTGCTCCCTGAGTTGTTCCCTTGCCCCGCTGGCACCAATCAGCTCTCGTGCAGGCTGGGCTCTGCCTCCAGTTCGGCTCCTGAGAGCAGATGGGGGCTCTGTTCAGAGGCACGGCCAGTTCTGGTTGGGGGAGCTGCTGTAGGAACTTGTTTTGCTTTCATTGTGGCTTGTAGGAGAGGCCAGGTGCTGTTACGGCACGCGCATGGTGAGCAGCAGCGGTGGCCCTGTGCCAGGCCCAGCCTGTCTTGCTTTTCCAGAGCTGCAGAGTGGCTTCAAGATGCAGCACAGGGCTCCTCTGCCTCAGGCCTTCTGCTCACACATCCATCAAGCGGTGGAGGGTAGGTGGATGGGACCATGAGATCATCTGGCTGAGCTGTTGTGCAGCATGGGCCAGAGAATTCTCCCACATCCCCTTCCCAAGTCCAGCAAATTGCCTGAGCTAAGGAGGTCTTTCAGGAAGAAATCCTTTCTTGATCTGACAGTGCCAAAAGCATCAGCTGGTGGCAGTTGCACTGTCCAAGCCCTTCTGGTGGTGGTTCCTCACCCTCAGAAATAAATCCATCACTTTTTCCTGATGGGAATGTACCTAACCTCATCTTCTGCCTTCCACTGCTGCTCTGCCTTTCTCTGCCGGGTTAAATTCTGTGCATTACAATGTTTTATTCTTCAAAAGTACTTGTGTAGCAGGGTTAACTCGCTTCATGGTCCTTTTTAATGGTTAAAAGAAAGTGCATCCTCTGTGTCTTATTCAGGAAGGGGGTTTGTTTTTCTGTGAGCCCCTTCCCATATTTTTGGCAGCCCCAGAGTTGCCAGTGTCACGCTGGCTGCACCACCTCCCTGCTCTGCCGGTTGCGGAGCCAAAGCTCGCGTTAGCCTGTTTGCCAGGGCTGTGCTCTGGAGGCGTGCGCGAGTCCCAGGCGCGCGCTGGCCCGTCCTGATGCCTTGCACTCGACGTCATTGATATCTCATCCCCTGAACGCAGCGTGCTGGCCTTCTGCCTCACCCTGCGCTGTTCCCTTTGGTCCTCTCTGAACGCACCAGTGCGGTTTACCTGTGGCGCGGGTCGCTGCATCCCCAGCTTACCTGTTGGACCACAGCTGCTGAGTGGCAGCTGTTTCACGTTCACATCTGGATCCATTCGGGGACTCAGATTAGCAGTGGGTGGAACCGCTTTGCTTCTGAATCTGCTCTGTTTGGGCTTTCCTCCTCTGTGCTCCTAGCTCTGCCGTAAGTGCTGCTGTGTCCAGAGGCCACCTCGGGCTGCTGACCAAGAAATCTCACAAATAGCCCTGTTATAAATTCTCCTGGGTCATTAGCGAACTATAAAGTAGATAATTATCTTCCTGTGATGAAAGTACATGACCCTGCTTCTTTACAATTATCTAGTAGGAGCACTTACTGAAGGCTTCCACTTTGTCTGCTTGATTAATTTTTAACTCTTATCTATTAACGGACCTCTGCTACTCTTACACTTTCTCCCATTGCTACTTTTAAAATAATTCTGCTGTAATTTTTTTTGCCTGTAGTTGAAGAAACTCTGCATGTAGCATGGTTAGTGGTGGATGTTTCTTTTACATCTTCTCCTTCCGTTACCCCTTTTCTCCTTGTTCCCATCAACCACCAGCTACGTTTGATTATGTTCACTTTACCTTTTCATTTTAACTTACATCTTTGCTTCATCCTGGTCTCAGTGAACCTTTTAACCCAAGTGCTTGCTGTAGCACTGGGGCTTTCTGGCTGCCTAATAATCTTCTTAAAGAACTCTGTGTTCTTATTCACTATTTCCTCCCACCTAGATTATTTTTTCTCTCTGACTATTTTGCTTATATTTTTGCGGGGAAGTTTCTCTTGTGGAAACGCCGGATATATCTATAACCGCTTGGGGCCATGCTCTGTTGCCCACATTAAATATATTTAGGTCATCATTTCTGGCCTTGGCAAACCACTGATTTCTGTTCCAGTGACTGATCTTTATCTGTCATCAGGAAGGCTAAGCCAAGATTGAGTGGCTTTTGTGTTAAGGAGTTACAAGTTTCAGAAACACTAATGACATACCGTTGCCAAGATCAGGAATGCTCACATCAGTGAGCATCCACAGACTCCCTCGAAATGACGTCCTTGTCTGAAACGCCACACGTGTCGTTAGCCAGGAGGGCAGTGGTAACTGAGATGTGAGGGATGTGGGTGGAAATGCCTCAGCAAAGGTGAACATCTTGCAGGTGAAGACGAACGCAGCACCAGGACTAAGTTTCTAGATATCACCAATGATTATCCCATGGAGAACCTCATCTGGGAACTCATGCAAGGGACAAATCTGCTCTTGCTGTAGCCGAGGGGTAGTTCCTTCTGTTGCTTTCAAAGAGTAGCAGTGATCACAGCGTCTTTAGATTCAGAATCCTCCTGGGAGCAACAAAAGCCAAGGAAGTCCGCTGTTTCCTGGTGTTAGTTTAAAACCCTACATAACTGTGGAGAAGTTTGACAAGAGGCACCACTTTTTAATGCTTTTAGAGACTGGCAGAGCCTTTGCCAGCAGCAAGGAAAGCATTTAAGAACATAGAATTGGGGGTTTGGAGCAAATTCACACCACTTATTGGAAAAAGACTATGAGGAAATAGTCATTGGCTCCAACTCAGGATAAAGCAAGTTATTACAAGCATAAGAGCATCCTTCAAAAAGCCAAAGCTGCCTTCAAATGAGGTTCATGTTGAGATCTGTCTTGACTTGAAACGTTGGTAAAAGAGGCTTTGGCCACAGACCAAGAGGACAACCCGCAGAGCTCGTCCCCGAGGAGTGGTGATCCTCACCTAGAACTGCTTTGGTACTCGAAGGCTGGAAGGGGATAATATGTCAGCAGTTTTAATAAGAAGCACTTTTTACACATTGAGGGGAGGCTGGGGAAAAGAAAACACACACCCAAAAGAACCCCCTCAACCCTGCAAAAGGACCTTCCCATCCTGAATAACTGGGATAGAAAACGTAGATGGAATTCAGCATTGCCAGATGTAAAGTGGTGAAGACAAAGGGAAAATGAAATTAAAAATCAGTGGGCTGGGAGCTGAGTAAAACCCTTAGAGACACGATTGCAGGGTGGGCTACTGGGACCTGTCTGTGCACCCTCCTGAGAAAAACACCACGGTATTTCAGGTGTGACCTCCCCAGGGCCAAGCAGAGGGTGACACCTCCCATGGTCTGCTGAGCACCTCCTCCCACCATTACCCACTTCTTAGTTGTAGCAAAAGCCCTCCCCTGTCCCCTGTGCAAACTAATATCCTACAAAACCCCTTTATAGTGCGGTGCCCAAACCGTTGTTTCCCAGCCAGGACTGACATTTGGGATCATTCTTCCCCAGGTGCAGAATTTTGCCCTTCTTGTTGAATATGATCAGGTGTTTGTCCCAGTCCTCAAGTTTCTCAGGGTGCCTCTAGCACATTGGACAAAGCCCCTTGTTTAGTGTCATCTGCAAATTTGGTAAGGGTGTGCTGTGCCCCATCATCCGTCGCTGGCAGAGAAGACAGCAAGGTGGGCTCCACCGTTGACTCCTGGGCTTCTCCACTTGTGCCTTGTGACCAGCAAGTTCCTGAGGATCTTGAGCTGTAATTCTTAGGAAAGGGTTATCCTTGAGCTGTCATCCTGGTGAAATCTTTTGGAAAATATCAGCTTGATGCCCGGTCAAAGGAACAAATTACACAACAGCAATTATGAAGAAAGGAAAGCAGAACAAAAACAAAACCACATTATGCCTTTGTGCAAATCTGTCACGTGCTTGTGGTTTGGATGCTGTGTGCGCTTCTGATTCCACCTCTCCAAGGAAAATCTGGGAGAACCAGCAAGGCTCAGGGAGAGATGGCAAAGGGGACAAAGGTGTGGCATTTCTGTATGAGAAACTGCACAGGATGGGGTTGTTCCCATTTGAAAGACTGTCATAAAGGTCGGAAATCATGGCTAGCTGGAGGAAGTGACTGCAGAGTAGCATCTCTGTGTCTCTCTCACGAGAAGGAGGGGGCTGCAAAGAATAAATATTGTCAAATAAAGCAAGGAGGAGCCAAGCCCGAATCCAAATTCCTCCTGCTGCACACAACTGAGCTGTGAAATGTTGCTCCAGAACAAGTCCAATGCTAAAGGCTTACAGTTTCAGGGACACTGGCAAGAAATCCACTGAGGATCAGTAAATACATCAAAAGGACGTCTGGCTCGGGAACTACCCGAGCGAGGGGCAAGGGCTGGGAAAGTGCTTGCGGGTGGGAGCAGGACATCAAAGGTGTTTGTGGTGATGAAATACATCCCAAAGGTGTTCTTTTAGGCAGGATCAAAGCCAGGGCGCTGGCCTGCCCGGAGTGATTATGCGCTGTGAGACCTCAGTGCATGTCCTCTGCAAAAACAGAAGCTCATGGCAATTATTAGTGGGTATTTACGGAATAATTTATCCTGTTCCCATTTGAGCTGCCAGTCTCCTGCCATCCCCCTCTGCCTTTGCTAATCCCAGCTAGCAATCTGCCTGTAGTTACGCTTCGCTTCGCTTCTCAACCCCTCGGGATGTGATGGTGGTCGCCCTGTGTTTCCTTCGCCCACGCTGGCCTTTCCAGCAGGCTGCCATCCCAGAGACCTTCTGCAGTCACAGTGTGGCAGTGCCGGTGCTGCCAGAGTTTCCACCTGCTCATAGTTACTCATAGCTTCTAGTAGAGGGCAAAGTAATTGGATTTTTTTTTTTTTATACTCGGTAAATTTGTTCAAGTTTCTTTCTCCAAGCCTGGTATTTTAGTCTGTGACTTGAACTCTGGTACCCTTCCTGGTGAGAAGCATCCGTCCCATTTGTGCCTCCCTCCTTTCCCTGCCGGTGAGCGGGAACTGGTGCCTCACACAGCCCTGATTCTGTGTTTCCCAGCGGCTGGGTCTGACCCTGTCCGTGCTCCTGATAGTGAAAAAGCCCAGAGGTGAGATGCCATGTACCACAGCAACGTGTCTGTGCTCGGGCTGAACTTGGCTGGGGAGCGCAGGCAGCTCTGCCTGCCGAGGGCAGAGCCAGCCCCAGCTGCATGCAGGAGGCTCTCAGCAGTGGGATTTGCTAGGTGCCTTCCTCCCTGGACGTGGGCAGGCAGGCATGGCCACGTGAGGCCAGTGGTGGCCGTGCTGGCTCCGGGCAGCTACCACACCACTATCAGGAGGAGTTAATGCTGAGCTGACTTCAGGCCTCTTCAGAGCGGAGCGGGAGGGATGCTAAGCTGCAGGGCAGCACTCCCATGCACGTGGGCAGCAATGAGCACACAGGGCCCTTTCCTGGTTAATTCAGGCTGGCATTGCAAAAAAAGTGCTTGGAGGCCCAACAAGCAAGATCTCTGCTCATAATAATCCTTGCCCCCCGCGCTCGAGGACCAGGCCACTGAAGCTGTCCCTGTCTGGTTTCAGAGCCGTGTCCCTCCACCTTGCTGCAGCGGCACATGGCAGACCTGCTCCGCAGCGACCGCGACCTGGCCCCCAGCTTCCTCAACAGCGTCCTCAACCAACTGAACTGGGCTTTCTCCGAGTTCATCGGCATGATTCAGGAGGTGAGTGTGGCCCCCAGGACTGCGGGGGTCCCACACGCGATGGGTGCCCGTGTCCTGCACGCAGCCAGGTTCAAGACACGACTCTTGGCGTTGGGAGTGCGTCAATTCCTTGGCACACCTGGGAGATGAGCTGGGCTGGGGGTTGCAGCCCTCCTTTTGGGAAGGGGCACCTTGTTAAGCCGTCTCCCTTGCGTGGCAGATCCAGCAAGCAGCAGAGCGCTTGGAGAGGAACTTTGTGGACAGCCGCCAGCTGAAGGTGTGTGCCACATGCTTTGACCTGTCAGTGAGCTTGCTCAGGGTGCTGGAAATGACCGTTACGCTGGCGCCGGAGATCTTTCTCGACTGGAATCGCCCGTCGTCAGAGCTGCTGCTTCGAAGGCTCGCCCAGGTATCACCCTTTCGTGAGGTGTGAAGAAGCGTCCTCTGAAGGGGCGTGGGGGGCCCTCTGCCCTCTCTCCAGATGTGCTGTGAAGTGGGGGCTGCTGCTGCAAATGCTGTAGTACTTAAAGCTGCTACAGCAAGCCTAGCTGTGGCAGAACAGGTGGTGCTCCCTAAAATGGCTACATGTCAACTGCTCCGCTCCTTTGCAAGTAGTCTGGGCACAGCTGATTTCTGCCTCTACCAGGAGGGAGGATGACAGCCCCTTAAATCTCCCTTCAGAGGGGCTATTGCCAGTTTCTTCCACCCAGTAGATGCTGGATGCTCCTGTGGCAAGCAATGCCATGAAATCCAGAGAGGAGGTGTGGCACATCTGAGCAAGAGCTGTAGAGAGTACAGCTGGCTTCACAGGGAACATGCCCTGATGTTTGGGCAGGCATCTTGGTCCTTTAGCCCTCAGTCCTAGACTATGGTCTCCGCTTCCCTGCTGGGGTGACTGGGACAGCCGCATTCCAACCCACAACACCCCTTAGGTGCCAGTAAATTAGTTTCTGTTCTAAAGCATAAGCAACCCTGGAAAGCCCTGAGGGCATGCAGCTGCTCTTGTAGGAGCCAGCCTGGTGGAGAACAGTCACATACACCGTTCCTGTACCGCAGGCGTCGGGTTGTTCCAAGGGTTGAGGCTCAGGACTCTGAGCAGAGGCAAAGCAAAACACAGTGGGGTCTAGTATGGAAATCTTGAGGGAAATGCTCAGCTTGGGATCCCACAGGGATCCCCGTGTGTGAGGAGGAAAGCAAGGGGCCCTTAGCAGGTGGTTTGGGCAAGCTAAGGGAAAACCAGCCGAGTGCAAGGTGCTGCAACATCCCCTTTGCATCCTGGTGCTGCCACGAAGCTGTGCCCCACCATTGGACACACCCACAGAGAGGTGCAGAATTGTGCTCTTTGTGCATGAGGGCAACAGGAAGAGGGATGCTGCGTCTGAGAGCTGGTGCACAGCTTGCAGCGGTTGTGTCAAGCCTGGAGCGGGCCCCACTCATCCCACTGGGGGTTTGGGTGAGAGCTAATGGTGCCTAATTAAGCGTCTTTACAGTTGATGCTTTCTGTGCTGATTATAGTTAGAAATCTCTGCCTGTGGTGATGCTCTGTCAAGCAGAGAAGCAGATTACTCTCTGCGCTTATCTGTGCTTCAGGGCTGGTAGGTCCGTCCTGCTGGCAGCTCCAGGCAGGGCAGGACCTGGGCTGTGCTTCACCCCACCGACACTACTTTTTCCCAGCAGCAGCTGCCAGCTCACTCTCCATGGGCTGTGACTGTCCTGGGGGCTGTAGCTTCCCCTTGCCAAGAGCTTTTTTTCCACAGAAGCAGCTTGGCATCTGTAGGTAGGATTCAGATTTAGGTGGAAGATGCCAAGATTCAGGTGCTTTGACCTTGGGCTGCTTCTTCCCTGGGAGGTTTGGGTCTGGTACAACCACTGTGGTGCGGTGCCACCTCCCTCTGTGCCAGGGCCAAGCTAGGACTGTGCTGCAACCCTCCCTCTGTGCATCCACTGGCTCCCAGGCACCGTCCCCGAGCTATAAGGTCGTTCTGCCCCAAAATACGCCCTTTGGATGCTGCTCACAGGAAGACCTGTCCAGAAAATACAAACCTTCTCTGCTTTTCCCTACACAGCTGCTGAACCAGGTGCTGAACCGTGTGACGGCTGAAAGGAACTTGTTTGACAGAGTGGTCAATCTCCGTCTGCCAGGTGAGTCCACTCCCTGTCCCTCTCTGTTGAAAACATGCTGGACACATGTCCTTGGGAATTTGGGGATGGCGTGTGCCTTGTGAAAGTCGGTGCAGAAGCATATGGGATCAGACTTCAGGCCTGTCCCATCCCTGGCAGTATGGTGCCGCAGACTGCCACAGAAGTGCTGATCTTGAGAAGACACCTAAATCCTCCAGGCAGTCCTGAGCTTTGATACTGTTCCTAGGCCCTTGGCCTCTGTCTGCCCAGCAGCTCCAGTTCCCTCCAGGATCTATGTCCTCACGAGGCAGCTGATGCCTGTCCATGGTGGAAGTGGCAGCCATGCTGTGCGTGGGAGGGGAGGTGCCTTGCTGGATACTGATGTGACACAGGTTAGGTGGGAGCTGTTTGAAAGGCTCAAAGCCCTGGACAGATTGCAGTTTAGGTTGCAGACATGATTGCTCTGCTCTGCATTGAGTAAAGCGTGTGCTGAGTTGCTGGGGGAAGCAGTTCTCACCAACAGCAGCCTTCTTCCTCATGGAGTCACGCAGGTGGCTGAGTTGTGCCTGTTAGCAGAGACTGGCTCCAAGTGCTGGAGAGCCCAAGTCACGGCCTTCCCTCCTGGACTGCTCTGTCACCAAATCTGGAAGCAGCAGCACAGCCCTGCTCTGCTTCTCGTGTGGTGGCAGCGGCTCAGTCTTTCGCTTTTGCTTCCACAGGGCTGGAGAGTGTGGACCATTACCCAATCCTTGTGGCCGTGACGGGGATACTGGTGCGGCTGCTGGTGGACACTGATGTTCAGGGGTGAGTCACTTTTGACTTCTGTAGCACAGGGTCGTCGCACGTGGCATTGCTTTGGGCGCTGCGGTGGTCAGTGCTGTGGGAGAGGTTGCAGGAGCGGAGTTCCTTCAAACTCCTTTGCTCTGAACATGTCTTGGGGACACATCAGAATGTGTGCGGAGCTCTCTGGCTTCCTGGAGCTGGGACAGAAGCGTGAGAGAAATTCTGTCCAGCCACTTATGTGATGCTGATTTTCAGATGAAGCAGATCTTCCTGTTTTTATGGTAACCAGCTGTTCTGAGAGACAAACCCACAGCTGACCTACTGCTTTATGTGTGTGTGCGCCTGTTTGTACCGAGTCCTGAGAACAGGCTGGTGCTGATACCCTCTGCAGCCTTGCCTTTGCTGCATCCCAGCGTCATTCGTAGGTGCCTTGCCTGGGCGCCATGCCCTGTGGGAGAGGGTGCTCCTACAAATCCTGCCTGTTTTTCCCTTTGGAGAACATGATAGTCTCTGGCTTTGCGGAGAGCGGAGCCCCATCTGGCCGAGCAGCTGAGCCCCGCAGCCAGTCTTTCAGCTTCTTCTCTGAAGGACTCAAAGATGTACACAAATATATCTAATTATATCCCGCTTCCCGTGGCCACTGCACCAGTCTTACAGCCCCAAGTGTGACGGTGCCAAGAGCTTAGCACAAGGTCATTGATCAGCGGCCTCTCTGGGCTCTGAACGGGGGGTGGATTTTGCTCCCCCCTAGAATCCTGCTCTGTGGAAAGGGCAAACGTCGTGAATTTGATGCCACAGCTACACACTTCTTCCTGGAGGGACGGGGGGATGTGATAAAGCAGTTCCCTGCATGCCAGGCAAGACGAGAAGTCCTTCCCTGGCTGCCTGTCCCTTGAACATCCCGGTCCCAGACCGAGTCACTGGTAGAGTCAAAGAGGGGAAGGGATAAAGCTCTTTCTCTGGCCTTCAGTTCAGCAAACTTGAAGAGTGTTGTGAAGGTGGTTGTGGGATGAAAATCACGCAGAAATAAATACAAAATGGGGGAACGGTGTGGGCAAAGCATCATGTCCTTCTGGGGGACCTAGCTGAGCAGGAGGAGCAGCACTAGGTGAAACAAGGAAGCCTGGGGAAAAGTGCCTATAAAACAAAATGCTTCTATGTGATTTTGCAAAGCCCTGCACTAAATCTGAGGTTTGATATGTCACTGATCTATAAAAGGCAAGCAAACACTGCAGAGTTGAGGTCAATTAAGACAAAAGTACCGAGGCTGAGTGGCTTGGAGGCTCTGCCGCTACCTGAGCAGAGGGGCTGGGCAGCCTGATGGCAGAGATCAGCGTGGCCACGGGCAGAGAATCTCCCATTGAAGGGGAAACCGAGCCACACGCTCTCTTTGCAGCACTCGGAATTGAGGACCGGGGTGCGAGTGTTGTACCCCGCCTATGGGGTGGTTGCGCTCCATGCAGGCACGTCCAAAAACAGCAAACAAGGGCAGGGTGGAGAAAACCGGCAGATAGGAGAGGAAATGCAGAGGCTTTTCTGCTGCCTTTGCACTCCTCGAGGGTTTGGTCCCGGTTTGATCCTTTGTGCAAGTCTCTTGGTACCGTTTCTGCAGGGCGCTGTCGGGCTGGAGGTGCAGCTGGGATGAGCAGAACCTGTCCCTGAAGGACTTACCGTGAGGGACCGGTGACCGTGAGAGCAGGCACTGGGGGCTGGGCTGTCTCACCAGTAGGCAACAGCTCCTTGTTTTAAAACTTCTTTTGGCCCACCTCAGTGGGTTTGGGACTGCTCAGGCCTCCTGTCGTGCCCAGCCCTCCAGTCTGACAGCGGCTGGGCAGCCCCTTCGTTGCCAGGGCCGAGGAGGCAGGGATGCCCGTGTGCTGCCTTCAGCCAGGCCTTAATGACTGAGCCTGGGTTTTGTGGGGAGGAGAGGGAGGGCAGGATTTGTCAGGCTGAGCCAGGAGTTGGGCTGAATCGTTGGGTCCATGCCAGAGACTCTGGCTGCCTTCAGCCAGTATCATCCCCCCGTTTATCTGCTGAATAATTGAGCAGATTTTCTATTAAGTCTCTTTCGGAGTGAGCTAATGGAGCGGTGTCGGAGAGTGTTTGTGTACGGATCCTGACAAGCGCGAGCGGCAGGAGAAGGGGCAAGGCCCAGCGGTGAGGTCCCCTGCGCACAAGACCGTGTTGTAATTAGGAATGGGCATATAGGGATGCTCTTCGGGCTCTCTCCGTGACCCGTGGACACCGTCCGCTCGGAGGCAAGGGGAGGGAGGCCAGGCAGCGTGTTACCCAGCCCTGCCCACGGCCGATGCTCTCGGTGTGAGTCTGGAGGGCTTGTCTGTGGCACAGCTCTGCAAGAAAAGACCTAAGGACAGCCTTCAGGGTGCATCTCCCAGGGAGTCTGGCCTTACTGATCTTACAGCTTTTACAAGCTGCCAGCTCGAAACGCGGTGGGACTGCCAAGGGTGGGATCTCCGTCCCCTTGGGGCTGTCGGGCACTCGCTGGCTGGCAGGAGCAGGCGTCGTGCTGCCCAGCACCAGCCTTCCAGCCTTCGCTCTTCCAGCTCTTTGGGAAACCGTTGTAAGGAAAGGATCCAGGCCCAACCACGTACACGGTGTGTCCAGCCCCAGTGGCAGGACTGGCGTTCCGTGTTGCCCTGGCTGAGATGAGAAGCGCAAGGGGATGCTCCTCCATCTCCACGTCCACAGGCGCGGGGACGCCATGCGTTGTGCTGACCTGTCACTTCGCCCTGCGGAGTCAAGGAGCCAGAGGCCAGTTTGGCAGCGAGCCGGGCTGTAATGGTGTGGACGGTTGCTGAGAGAGGACAGCGTATTCCTCAGGGGCCATCCATTACACTTCCCAACTCCTGCCTGTCAGGGAGGCTGAGCTCATGGCTATGTTTCTCCTTGCTGAGATGATTTGCCTTTCAGGCTGCTTAATGAACTGCTTCGACGGTCCGAACTGCCTGGCTGTGCGTGTCAGAGCAGCAGTGTGGCGCGGGGTCCTTGCTGACGCTCAGAAAGGTGCGAAACGCAGCAGCAGGATTTTCCTGGGTAAAGGCAGCAGGATGCCCTTGGGAACAACAGGACAGGAGCCTCAGATACGCTGTTCCCAGCGTAGTGGGGCTCAGCCCGCCTGCAAGGGTAGAGTTGCAGCCAGGCTAGAAGAGCTCGCCTCGGTTTCTCCAGGCTGGTGTGTCCCCGGAGAGGCCCTCGGGAGCTTTTCTTACACTCCAGTTGGCCTGAGCTTTCCCCGAGCTTCAGTCATTAGCCTCAGCTGAGAACGCAGGTTTGCAGAAGCAGGGCCCTTTCGGCAGTGTCTCCTCTCTTTCCCAGACCTTCCCAAGGCAAATTCAAACCATCCTTCCTGTGGGATCCCTTCCGTTGTGCAAAGCCAGGGGATGGCATTGCCTCAGCTCCCTCCTCAAGAGGCAGGGTGCCCCTCACCTGTGCATCCGACACCAAAGCACCTCATCAACCCCCGGCAGCACCCCAGCGCGGCTGGCTCGGCGTCCTGGCCTTGTCAGCAGCGCCGCGCTAATGCGAGGTGACAGGGCCGGCAGCAGCGGGCACGCGGGGAGCGAGGGCGTGGGCCAGCGGGGCCTGTCGCTCCGCATCCCGTCGCCTTCGCCAGCCACAGAGCAGCGGCCGTGGGGCGTGTGGCAGCGGGGCACGTCTCGCATGAAGCTGCGCGCAAGGTTGGTGTCAGGAGGGGCGCTGGGGGGCTGCGGTTGTCTTGGGATAGCTGCTCTCCCAAACGCTCTCCCCTCCTTGGATGGATGGGGGATTTCTGACGAGCACTTTGGGCATGCTTGACTTTTTGCTGGGAAAAAAAACCTGCTTGTTTCCTGGCTGAAAAAGTTGGAAGGACAGGTGCTAATGCTGTCCCGATGCCACAGGGACCTTCCCTGCCACTGGTTGCAGGGCTGCCAGCAGCTTTTGAGGCCAGGGCACATGGCTGTGGGGGGCTGCGCCTTGGGGTGAAGGTCTGTGAAAGGTCCTGGTCCCCATTTTTGGGTCGGATCTGAGCTGTGCTCCTGCCTGTGCGGTGACCCTGGCATCTCTTGCTCTGCTGTGGGGTGGGGGGGTCAGTGGTGGCCAGCAAGTGAGGGGGACACCCTTATTCCTGTCCAGGATCAGGCGGGGAGGGGGTGATTCAAGGCTGAGTGCTGGGGAAACCGGTGCAGGTGTCTGGTGAGGGGGGTGGGCTCCATCTGTGAAGGGTGTCGGGACTCGGCCAAAGACGGGGCCAGTCTGACCCCGAGCGGGTCTCCCCAGGTGCCTCTCCCCCACATCCAAATCCTCCTTGTCCCTGTCGAGGACTGGATGTGCCCGTGTGTTGGTTGGTGCTGCTTCCCAGCTCCCAGCCATCACTGGAGACCTGCCCTCCCAGGGACAAGCCACCGGACGCTCCTCTTGCGCAAGCTGTGTCTCAGCACATTTAACCCCCGCGCCAAGGCCGACGTAACGCTGTTTGATGGGAAAAGAGGCTACGAGCCCGGTGGGAATCACCTGGCTCCGTGTGCCGGGCTAGCAGGAATTCGGGGCTCACTCAGGCCACCGGACTCCTGCCGCTGCTCCGCGCTGCTGCCCTGCAAGGACAAGGAGACACTCAACCTGGCATGAGCTTAAAAAAATAGGCATTTTTATTCCAATGTAACTAGAGAATTACGACCCAAGAGAGGAGAGGATTACTCACATTTATCGATAGGCTTATTAGATTACTGCCTAAATAGCTGTGCTTCAGCGGCGCCTTTGTCCGCCTCAAGGAGAAGCGGCGGCGGAGGGTGGCGCGTCGGAGACCTCGGTGTCCTTGGTGGCATGGGGAGCTCTGAGCAATGCGGGCTGGGGCGCTGCGTCGCATCACCTAATCCTGCCTGGACTATCTACAGCTTCTCGGGAGGCAAAAGCTTTGTAACGTTTGCTTGGCTGCGTAGCTGGTCAGGCTCTGAGCTCCATCCCTCCTGCGTGGCCACGTTCGGAGAGGGGGCCATGTACCCCTCCTTGTGACAGGGTCACGCTCCCCTCATTCCCGGCCTCGGGATGCTGATGGGGACCGGCACGAGCTGGGAGAGGGCGGTGGCACTCCCATCCCCAAGGACCCTGGAATGAGTGAGGATAGTGCCCCACTCCGCACGGCTGTTCCTTGGCCTGGGGGTCCGTGGTGGTGGGGCGCTGGGTTGGCTCTCGTGCCGAGGGCTGTGGCAGACCACCAGCCCCAGTGCCACCATTAGGGATTTTGGGTACCTGAATGAAACAGAGATTTCTCAGGCGTGCTGGGTTCATCAGCGTCACCCTTGTGCTAACAAAGCCATTGCCAGCGGCTTACGCAAGGAGCTCTTGCAAGGCACCAGCATACCCCTGCCCAAAACCCACCAGGAGCTCATGGCTGAAGCAGTTGTGGGTGATGCCAGTCACCCTCGCGGGTTGCGGTCAAGCTGGGAGTTCAGGGTGCCCAATAATCCTGCTTCTAGGAGGAGAACGGATCTCGGGAGACCCCGGCTCTCCTCCCAGCTCTGCCCCTCTACGACACAATGGGGGTGTCCGAAAAGACAGAGCTGATGGACTCCGAGTCCGACTTGAGCTGCAGGACCTTGAGGTGCTTGGCGTCGGGGAAGTCCTCGCTGAGGGCCAGGCGGATTTTGCCGTTCTGCGTCTCCCTGAGGGGCTCGAGGAAGACCACGTGCTTGTTGGCGCTGACCTTGCGGTTTGGCCCGTCGGTGGCGGGGGGAGTGGCGCTGAGGATGGAGGACTGGGCGCTGCACTCCTGCGGAGGGCTGAGAGGAGCCGGCTTCTTGCAGCAGCTCAGGCAGCGGCAGGGCGTGAGGTACAAGTAAAGGAGTACGAGCAGCAGGCTCACGATGCACCCCAGCAGGGTGGTGAGGCCGGTGCTGAAGGTCTCCTCGTCCGGCCTGGGGTAGTGGACCGTCACGTTGACTTCGCACAACCTGCTGAAATTGTGGGGGCTGTTGATGGCCAAGCCCACGTAGACCCCCGAGTGCCAGGGCTTGGCCGCCGCGATCTTCAGGCTGCCGTTGCGGTAGACCTCCAAAGAGCGGTTGCTGTTCCCCGGGTGTTTGATGGGCTCGTGGTGAGGAGAGATCCACATGTAGGTGGTGGCCGCGGCCGGCGGGCTGGCGTTGCAGGCGAGCAGGAGGGTCTGGCCCACCATCCCGGGGAAGGGCACAGGGTGCAGGTCCTCAGGGCCCGCTGAGCAGTTCTCGAAGAGGTGGCTGTACTTGAGGAACTTGATCAGGGAGCGAGGCACGTTGTCGGACACCTTGCAGGTGTGCTCCTCGAAGAAATCCTTCACGGAGCTGAAACCTCGCTGCTTCCAGCGCTTGAGCATCAGGTAGAGGGGGCAGCTGCACCTGATGGGGTTGTTGTGCAGGTACAAGCCGTTCCCGATGTTTTCGGGCAGAGCCGCCAGCTCCTCCACGGGGATGCTGCTCAGGCTGTTGGAGGAGAGGTCCAGCGTGCGGAGGCTGTAGTTGCCCAGCCCTTGCACCGAGCGGAAGGGGAAGGTGGTCAGGTTGTTCCAGCTCAGGTAGACTTTCCGCAAGCCGCTCAGCTTGGTGAAGGCGTTTTCATCCACCCGTGCGATGCGGTTGTTGTAGAGCAGAAGTTCCTCCAGGCTCACCAGCCTGTCGAAGTAGTGCTTCTCGACGGCGCGCAGGTGGTTGGAGGACATGTCGAGGTGCCGCAGGTAGGAGGCATTGTGGAAAGCCTGCGGAGAAAGGTCCCTGATCTGGTTGTGACTGATGTGGAGGGCCTCGAGGTGCGGGAGGGCGGCCAGCCAGCGGTCGTGGAGCTGGGTGAGGGCGTTGTGGCTGAGGTCCAGCGTGGTGGCGGTGGGCGGCAGCGCCTGGGGCACACGCTGCAGCGTCTGCCGGCTGCAGCTCAGCAGGTCGGAGGTGCAGATGCAGGCGGAGGGGCAGCGGTGGGGCGGCGGGGAGGGGCGGGGGGCGCCGTCGCGGAGGCACAGCTGGAACAGCAGCAGCAGCAGCAGCAGCAGCAGCTTCGCCACCCGCGGGGACATCGCGCCGGGCACCGGGAGCCTCCGTGCGCGGCCGGGACGCGGGAGAACGCGCGGTGTGCTCCTCCCCGCGGCTCCGCTGTCTGCTTGGCGAGGTGGGGGGGGGGCTCTACCGAGCATCCGCAGCCGCCCCTCTGCGCCCCGCAAAGGAGGATCCCGCTCCCAGCCGTGGGGTTTGAAAAGAGTTAAAGGGTGGCATCGCCCCGGCCGGCTCTCCTGCGAGGCTGCCGCGTACCTGCGCTGCGGGGCGGCTCTCGGGGCTCTGCTTCGGGCTCGCCTCGCTGCCTCCCGGGGCCGCTCGTCCCCGCAGCGCCGAGTTCCGCACGGCTCGGCGTGGCCGTGACACGTCCCCACGCACCGCTCCCCGCTGGCCCCCGTCCGGCGTCCGGCTGCCTCCCGCTCAGCATCTCCAGGGGAGCGGGAACGCGGTCCCGCTCCTGCCGCTATTTAGGCGCCGGCGGTGCGTGGCGTGTGGGCCGGGCAGGCTCCCATTGGTCCCGGCGCGGGGAGTGGTGGCCGTGATGGTGGCCGTGGCTGTCCCGCAAGTGGGCAGGGCAATGCGTTGTCGCTTCGTCCCCGAGGGTGCTCAAGGCCACTTTCGCCGACCCGCCGGCCTCAGCGGCTCGCAGCCGCCATCCCTCCCGCCGGAGAACGGCGAGCTCAACCGGCTGCGATCCGTGAAGCGGCCGGGCCCCTGGGAGGATGCGGGAAGAAGAAACCCGCCCCGTCGGGAGCCCCGCGTGTCCGATTGGTGCCCCTCTTGTCCCCGTCCGCTCCCTGCGTGTGCCAGCGGCGACCCCCGGCCGTGCGGCTGGAGGGGTCCCTGCGCAGCGGGTGCTGCGGGCGGGGAGCGGGGGGAGGACGCGCGTTGGTGGGAAGCGGAGAGCGGGGCTGGGGAATTGGTTTCCATTAGGGCAGCAAAAAGCTCATTTGGCGGCCGCGGCTGTTAACCCCCTGTGCCCCGGCCCAGCCTGCGCTGACCGGCCTCTCCCTCCGCCCTGCGCCGGGGCAGCTGCGCTCGCCCGGGGCCGGCCACAGAGCCAGCGCTGCTCCTTGCCGCGGGCCGTGACCAGGCCGGGGCACTGGTGCCTGATGGGGGTGCCCGTTAAGGTGCCCTTCATCTGTCCCGGCTGTCCCTGCAGGACACGGAGAGGAAAGGTGAGGAGAGCAGCTCAGCGAGCGCCAACGCACCGCATCGATCCCTGGAGCCTCGCCAGGGAGGCCCGGCCGGCTCTGGGGATGCCGTGATGATTTGGGGGGGGATGCAGAGGCCTGACCGTGTTCCTTCTGCAGGGCTGAGCGTGCGACGGCGGTGCTGCTGGCGGACCCCTGCTTCCAGCTGCGCTCCATCCAGTACCTGCTGGGCCACGCCGAACCCTCAGCCCTGGCAGCTGCCGCCCCGGCCACGGACAAGCGCCATTTCTCCTTGCACACCTGTAAGTGTCGGCACCGCGCCGGGAGTTGGGCTGTGCTCGCCCACCACCACTCCCCAGCCACGGCTGGGACGGGGGACTGGCCTGCTGGTGTCCACGGCCCCTGCAACGCGTCCCAGCCCCCTCAGCCCTGGGGACAGGGGTCCACGGCTCCCCCACTGTCCCCCAGCAGTGGCACTTGGGATGGGGCTGTGTCCAGTGCCTGCTTTTGGCAGTTTTGTCCCCTTGCAGCACTCAATGTCCCGTTTGCTGTCCCCAGCATGGGATCCCTGTCCCCCACAGCAGGCTCCCTGTCCTGGCTGGCCCCTGA
>WHYT01015039.1:148029-160490 GCA_009806455.1 Tetrax tetrax | reverse complement strand
AAAAAGGAAAAAAACAAAAAGCACAACCAAACCCACAAACACCCAACCCTGGCCTTACAGGTACCCAGGCCAAGGCTGTGGGGCAGCCAGGGTCACGGTAACGCCACGGAACAAGTCGGGGACGGGGGGGGTCCCAGCACAGAAACAGGGGGGTGACACAGAGCGAGGCACGGCTCGCGACTGCCCGGCCACACTATCAAACGTTAATGCCCTCATCAAGGGAAGCCGTGGCTCAGGGAGGGAGCCCAGGCAGCAGAGCACAGCCCCGCTGGCTGTTCCACCCACAAACTGGTCATTCATTTGGGGAAAGACTGACTTTGTGATGATGGCACTCGCCACTCAGCCAGGTCCTGCGTCCCCGCAGACCCTCAGGGAGGAGGGGAGCACCCAGCCCTATCCCTTGGCCTCCCCCTGCACGGAGCGGTGGGAAGAGGCCCTGCCGGGGCGAGTGCAGCCCTGCACCGTAGGGACACGCTCACACACAACCTGTGGGACCAACACGACACGAGGGGAAGGGCTGAAATGGTCCGAAACGTCCCACGGCACAGCTGGGGTGACGTAACTGCTACAGATACTATTGCTAGCCCACGAGCCGAGTTCTTGGGCAGTGGTCCAGGGCAGAGGGCACAGGCCACGCCGTCGGGGAGGGAGCAGGCGCCCCGGGCTCCAGCCCAACTCCAGGTGTGTGGCGTTCCCTCCCGCCCACAGCTCTGCCAGGGGTTGCATTTGGTCATTTTATTCCCGCGTTTGGGTTGGTTACTCACAGTGCCCAAACGGCAGAAAAAGGCAGCATCAACAGCCAAGCCCCGTCGGCAAAACCCAGGGCAGAGCTAGCAACAGTGACGGCGGGGACCAGCACCCACGCTGCTCGCCCTCAGCCCCACAGACGCTGCCGACTGCCAGTCGGAAGCCCTTTCCGAAATAACTCAGGAGGGGTTCAACGGGAAGGCTCTCACACCACAGCTCCAGCCCTCTGAAGAGCCCCCTGCTCTCCTGCCTTCTCCTCCCTACGCCCAGGTCCTTCCTCCAGAACGCACGCACGACGAGAAAGGGGCCGCCCAGCACCCAGCAGGCACCTGCAGAGCCTCCTGCAGAAGGCAGAGTGGGTGCGGTCAGAACCATCTGTGGGCACGGGGAGCTTTTCCATCCTGCCTCCCCTCAGCTCTCCCATCCAAGTACATTTAAAAACAACGGAGCAATACAATTGTTTAAAACCAAAGTTGTCTGCTTTTTTCCTGTAGTAGTAGGTGGTCTTGTCTGCTCCTGCCACCAGGACAAGAAGGGCTACTGGTTTTCCTCACGCATCTGTTCCATGATGTTGATGAGGCTTTCCAGCCCGAACACATACCCCATGTCGGGTCCGTCATGCACAGTGGGGTCATCGCGAAAGCCTTTGAAGGTGCTGTGCGCAAAGTCAATCATACGCACGTCCACCTTGGGCTGGGCCGAGGAACCGGGCTCCGTGCCGCCGCCGTCCTGGAGGCTCTCCGGGAGAGAGCTGTCCACCCGCTTCAGGCGCGTCTCTGCCCGGCGCTCCACGAACGTCCCCGCCCTGCTGTCCTTCCCATCGTAAATGATGAGAAGGGAGCTGGAGTAGAAGCGGTAGGAGGCCTGTCTCTCCAAAACCGCCTTCAGACTTCGCAGTTTGGCGAGGATAGGCTCAAAGAGGTCCTTGCGCAGCTCGATGCCGTTGTGGAGATACTGGTAGAGGGCATTGCGGAAGCCCTCGATGGAAAGACCGCGTCCATAGTATTTATTCCTGCACAAGTAATGCCCTGTGTCCAGCTGATAGACCTAGGAAGCCGAAGGAAACACACATCAAGCGGGAGCAACAGGTTAAGGCCACGCACAGAACACCCTGAGCTGCCCTGACAGGACAGAGGGAACTCATCCTGTCCCCACCACACCTCAGAGGGAGCAGGAAACAGCTCTGCCCGTTCCCTGAGTCCCAAAGCACCTCATGGGTGCATCCCACAGTCAGGGTGCTCAGGGTTCTCTCTCAGGACACCCAAAGGGCAGCTCGTCCATCCGAGTGTCTCCAAGAAGCACGACGCAACAGATCCCAAGGCTTGGAAATCCGAGTCTTACAGCAACTGGGACAATCCTCCGGCAGCGGGAGCTGCCAGCACATATTACTGTTACTCTGCGGCACGCGATTAATGAGGGGCCCTCATTGCTTCAGAGTCTGTGGGCAGAGATCTGGATTACGAGATCCTTCTGCGGGCGGGAAAGGAGCGACTCTTGCACAACGGCACCAGCAGCAAATCCCTGGTGCAGGGCCCAGCCACAAGAGCAGAGCGATTTCTTAACTCCCAGTGCACACAGAAGCAAATGTCTGCTGATGCTGGGACAGAAGGACGCCTCCCACCCCAGGCACCACGCACGACACTAAGCCACAAAAATAATTTTATTAGAAAAATCTCCTAACTGTTTGTGAACAAAACCGCTCTGGATAAAGCGGGGTGTTTTGGGAGAAGGAGGTTCCTCTGTTCCACACTTAGAAACAAAGAGAAAAAAAATCAGGTACCGTGAACACTGGTGTACCTACCTGAAGTGGAAGACTAACTCAGTGCTCAGCAGAAAACGCTAACTGGGAGGTCTAACGGCGCTGCGAAAGGGAACGTGCAGCACCTGCAGCCCCGGGGATCCCTACCTGCATCCCACACACACGCACACCCAAGGTGGCAGAAGTGCTCTGTTCACACTTCTTCATCTGCCGAGCAGCCTTCTCCTCAGACGCATCGTCGCCGTGCTGTCTGGTCCCCATCTTCAGATCAAGCACGCAGGGAAGCTTGAAGTGATGCACCACGTTCTCCAGCAGAAGGAACTCTGCGAGACATGTCAAGGAGAGCTCAGCTGTCCGAGACACCGCTCCCTGGGGCCACCACCGACGGGGACTTGGGCTAGCATGAGATAGGGTCAGGCAACAAACAAACAGGAACGCAAAGAACAGACAGAACCAACTGTTTGGGGAGGTGAAGGAAAGTACAAAATCCAAACAGTGGCGCCCAGGCCTTCACACTCGGGAGAAGAAGTGATCCTGGAAATTGGAGTGGCCAAGGAGACCACATGCAGTTGTGCTGGAAACTCAGCAGGGGGAACCAAAGCGCGGGACTCGAGTGTCAGGAAAGACAGGGTGTGCCGGTAAGAACTGCCCACACGCTAAGGGAGAGCTTAAAGTCTAATCACATCAGCAATTTAACCGCACGGATAAACAATACAATCCCCAGGGACGGAAGAGTCACGGCTCAAGTAACAGCACAGCAACGCTGCCCAACACACGGAGGGGAAACCGGAGAGGCGACAAAGGCCGGAAACAGAGCGGTAACGGGAGCCTTCGATGACCAGCGCGCACAATGGGCAAAGCCTCCGTCAGGGCACCGCGCTGGGAACAAACCCGAGACAACCGGTGCAGCAGCTTGTCCCAGAGGGGAAAAAACAGCCCTGAGGTTTGCCCCAAGCAGCCCCGCAGGGCACGGTTCAGCGCGTTACGCTGAAAGGGCAGCCAGACCACAGCCGGATTAAACCTGCAAGGAAGTTTAACATTTAGAAGAATCCATCGCCAACCATGTTCGATTCTGAAAGAGGAACTCCATCAAAATAAGGAAGTGTGATTAAAAAGAACAGGACAGCCCAAAAGAATTACTTCTCTGCAAGTGATGCAAGCTATTTAAAAATAAAAGCTGGAGGCTCAAAGCACACGTTTGAGAGTAGGAAGAGGAAGCCCAGGCAGTTAAAACCATGAAGAATACAGCTATTAAAAGTAAGGTTGTTTCTATGCGAGGAAAACAGAATCAAACTCCAGCAAGTGAAACAAAAAAAAAACAACCAACCCCACAAGCTGGCAAGTTCAAGACAAAAGCACGAGGAGTTGATTGCAAAGGCACAGAAAATAGCAAACCCCTCTTCAGCCAGTCAGGCTGCCTGCAGGGTTTAAAAATAAAGTACAAAAGGAGCTACAGGAGAGGGAGGTGGGATGGGGGTGTGTGAAGAGACTCCCTAAAAAGAGAAATAAAATTAATATTTTGCTTCTTTGTTTACTGGGGAAGAGCTTAGGGGATTCCCAAGTCAGAATTCTCCGAGTTCAGAGAATTCACCAGAGAAGTCTCCAACTGAAATGCCAGGAGAACAGATCGCACGTTGAACAAAGTCAGAGGTGTGCAACTCATTTAACGCTGCCGTCACACCGGGAGACTGACGGGGAGCTGCCACAATGCTGATGTGCGGAGATCTGGGGAGCCACAAACTAGCCTGACTGGTCTGGCAGCCAGTCACCAGGGGGGTCTGCGTGTGGAGATCCACGCCATCCGAAAAGCAATCCAGAAAAGGGATTCCTATTGTCTGCAGTTCTGGTCACTGCCCCAGAGGATACAGTAGAACTGGAAGAGACTCAAGAAAGGTGACAAGGACAAACACAGCTTCCTCCCACGGGATTACTGAACAAGGCAGACCTGCATCTGCTGCCAGGAAAAGCCTGACACGAAAAACTACAGTTCCAAACACAAGCCAACAGAGAGAAGGGTCAGGAAAAGAAAGAAAACATGGAATCTAGGCAGAAACGTGGCTTCTCTGAGCACTGGTCAGACACCAGCATCACTGTATGAGGAGCAGGGAGGAATAGTAAAAAAAGGCACAATACAGCTTGGCTTGGGTGAACGGTGGGAAAGCCAAAGGAAATTGGATGCCCCAGGCACAAACGTGTAGGCCAGAGCAGCAGCCTGACGCGCTCAGCTCTGCTTCCCGAAGGATACTGTAGAGTTTTCGGTCCTTGGACTCCGACCGCATGCGGCTCAGCTGCTGCTTATGACAGCGCAGGCTCCACGGGTTGTAGCTGATCTTCTCAGAGCTCAGCCCGCTGTTCCCATCCAACATCTGAAACGGAACATCTGAATGGATGTGCAAGTCCACCCTGGGACTCTTCATCTCCTGGATGCTGCTGGTGTAAAGACAGAACAAACCCGCCCGTTAGAACCCACGCAACACTTACGGCCCTCGTACCCTCCCCTTGCTGCTCCTTCTCCTGCTGCACATTTCACACAACACAAACCTTCTTAACACCAGACCCGCACCGGGCTGTGGCCCCACGCTCGGGGGTCTGGTCTAACATCTCTGCCAGGCTGTAACTGACAGAGTGAGCAGGAACAGCCAGTGTGAGAAGGCAGAGCCCCGTATTCAAAGCACCCTCGGAAGAAACCTCTGGGTTAACACCAGGTGGACAGAAGAGCATTTGAATCTGCTCCACACACTTTGGTTCTGCATCCAACAAACTGCAGCAGAAGCACTTCACATGGATGACTCTAGCAAAATGCTAGTGCAAAATGCTCTCAACAAAAGGAACAGCAGAGCTGAAAGGGGAAGAGATATTCTCACTGCCATCATGTTGTCACTGGGCCCTCAAAGTTGTACCTTTCAGTGGTGTCACTGGCCAGGCCAGGTTTCTCCTCCTTGTGCTCAGTACCACTGCTTGATCTGTGAAGGCTCCGACGCGAGTGCTTGCGTCGTGGCTGGTCCCTCTCTGGCATATCATCCTGCTCCAGCGCCTCGTTCTCCACGTAGGGATAGGCCACCAGGTTAATGTAACCATCGCTGTCTCCCTCAAAACAGACAGATACCACACCTGCCAGAGAGAAGAGCCACGTCAGCTCCGCTTCCTGGGGAGGGAATACACCACCACTAGCACCCAAGTGTCCAACAGGAGAGAGGAAAATGCAGCTCACAGAGCAGCGAAGCAAACACACAGTCACGAAAGGAGATTTAAGACTACAAAAACCCAAGTGTTGTTCACACAGCGCAGAGGAAAAATCCCCCAAATAGTGCTCTCTGTCGCTACCTGAGCAAACAGGCAGCGGCAGCAGGGGAAGCTCTGCCACTCACGGGAAGTTAAGGACAAAAGCGCAGCTGGTAAGCTGAGGGGTGTGATTATTTCCTTCCATTCAGTCTTGCAGCAAATGTCATCAAACTGGAGAAAGTCAAGCACAGTCTACTGAGATGTAGAGGGGGGCAAAGCACAGGAAACACAAATCTAGCTCATTTGGGTAAGTGCACGTCCTGCAGAAGCGCTCTGCTGTTGATGAGGACGTCGCTGGCCAAGGAGGAGTGCGCTTTCCCTGCCAGAGGAGCTCCCCAGCATCTGAGCTAGGAAGTGCAGAGCTCAGCGGCTGAGGTGACACCTGCCACACCTATCACCACTCGGCCAGTCTTGCAGAAAAGGGATCTGCGAGGTCCCAGGGCTTCCTAGCAATAAAAACAAAGGGCCCTGGAAGTAAAACTACCTCAGCCAGGTGCAGGCAAGCAGAACCACTTGTGTCCCATCCAGTTTTACCTTCTGAAGGCACCTGGAAAGCACCACAGTCCAAGGGAGGGTATAGACCTTTCACAGCACAGACTGAATACACCTAGCCGGCCACCACAGAGCAGGACAGCCGACACTCCCAGTCAGGGCTGACATCTTCATCTCTGGGACTCCTCCAGCCCTGAAAATGAGGCCATCAGCCCACCTCCTAATGTGCAACGACAGAAGTCTTTCAGTAGACTGTCACCAGTATTGACCAGCTGCCAGGATGCTAGATGCACTAAATCAAACGATCCATCACAAACGTGCGGAAACCTCGCACCGCTCCGTTGCTGCAGGCCATCGTGTTACTGTCCTTCCTTTTTCCTTATCTGCACGTGACAACGCTAACAACACTCAGGTGGCTCAACACAACCGCAGAGCTGTGCAAGGCTCCAGGATGCCGCTACATAAACACCTCTCCAAGTGCTCTGGCTGCCTGAACATGCCCCTCAAGATGTCTCTGCGCAAGGGCAATCTTACAGTAACACCTGAGCGCTCAGACGCAAAATATCACCCCCAATAGTCCTCTCCCCCACATCAGCAGGAACAATTTCTGGGACTATTAGGAAACTGCGCGGAACTCTCAGATGAAACTCCACACCAGGGTGGAGGTGTACATCCTCTAGGCTACCAGGAAGTATCTGACTTGGAGAAGACAGGTCTCCAGCTGGACTACCAGCTTCATCAGTTTGAAACGCATCTCCCAAGGAAAGTCTGACATCACTTTGATTCTAGTAGCCACACAGGCCTCAGCTGAGATTTCTGATGGGTCACTAGAGCACCATACGGCCCCAGAGCGGCTTGGGGGTACAAGAGGACCCCTCTCTGTTGGAGGCTGTGTCTTTCACTCGTGTTCTGCATACAGACACAGGCAGGGAAGCTGACACTGCTCCGAGACCTTCAGGCTGTGGCCAGATCGAATGGCAAGACCCTGAACAGATGGTGGCCCCAGCTGTCTGCGAAACACCGTCTTCCCCGTCCCACATGGTGACACAGAAGCAGAGGCGATAGGAACGCTGAGGCCCCAGAAGGCTACTGCCAGTGTCACCACCCTGAATGCAAACGCATGTGGCCAAAAGTGTACTGAGCTTCTGAAAGACAGAGATGAGCTGCCAACCTCCTGCAATGATACAGACACTGGAAAATTCCTTTCCTTCACAGTGGCTGGGGACAAGGCTTCACCTCAGCGCTGGGAAAGCAATGCTTCCTGCTTCAGCAGCTTTCTGATACAGGTCCATAACGAGATGGGATGAGGAAGCAATAAATTACAGGACTGGAATGTGCAAATGTGCTCAGTCTATGATCTAGCTTCATTTGCTCAAGGTCAAGGCTGTAATTGGCAATAACTTGGTAGTAAAATTACTTCAGTTACACATCCATAACCTTAAGCTTCAGACTACAGCTGTCACACTGCAGGTTTTCTGTCTAGGAAGAAGAGCACATTGAATCTGCATGCCTACCAAAAAAAAAAAAAACCCAAAAAAACCCCGACTTCCTCCTTTCCAAGTACTCCTATCAAATAGCTAGCCTGCAAAAAAGAATTCAAACCGACAAAGAAAAGGACACCAAAAGACATCAGCAGCTGCAAGATGAGAGGAGAGCATGTAAGCGCGTTCTGGGATGCCACCAGGCCTCACCTTTGTACTCAGGCGTGAACTCCTTCATTTCTGGGGGCAGAGATTCGTAGAAGCGCTGTTCTCTGGTAATGAGGGGCTTGCAGACAGTATGGTCGTCGTAGCGCATCATGCTGCTGTGCCCGCCCACCTGGTGAATGAAAGGCTCCAGCAGGACCCCCCGGTCTCCGGATCGAGTGGCATTCTTGCCATACTTGCCCACTTCCATGGTTTGACAAACACACATTGCGTTGGGCACCAGGTGCACTCTTGGAGCATGGGGAGAGCCACATGGGCTGGGAGGGGTAGCTCAGCAGCGGTCAGGCAGCCTCAGGGGGGAAATCCTGGCAGTCTGCTTCCTTACAACGATCTGAAAGAGCAAAGGAGACTCCTGTGAACAGAGAGCCACTTGCCAGAGGCAGTCTCACCTAGAGCTTCCCCAGTAGGGTTGACAGGAGATGGGGAAAGGAGGAGACAAGTATTTTGAGCTTCCCATCTTCACAAAACAGTATTTCCTTCCTTTAATTCACTTTATCAGTACAGCAATGTGATAATGGAGCACAAACCATGAGCTACAGCACTACTAAAACCAAGCCCACACCTGCCTACCAGTAACAGTGACTGACACAGGCAGAACAGACACCAAGAATCTGAATTCCACTCCTTGTGCCTCTCCATTTTTAACATCCGAACAACTAAATCATTCCTGTTCACCTTCTCCTCTAACACTGTTTCCTCCTTTACTGACCCGCTTCTCCTCAAGCTATGACATAAAAGACTCTTGGAATAAGACAATCACGCTGCTGCTGTGCCTACGCTCTAACTGAATGGATTCCACTTGGATTCTCTCCGTTATTACTCTGAGCCCTTCAGGACAACAGGTATTTCCTGATGATTTCCCAGCACCTAATGCACAATAGGTCCCTGGTCCCTAGAGGTAGGGCAGAGAAATCGCTAAATCCAAGTGAGATTGGAAGTGCTCTGGAGAAGACAGATGCTCTTTTAATGTTTGCAGAGTGCCCGGCACAGTCACAGGATGATGGAAAAGTAAAGCTGTCCAAATCTTCTCCAGATGATTTTGCCCTTTCCAGCTTAGGCTATAGCTGCTCCTGAGGCTGCAGGATTTCCTCACAACAATGACTCACCCAAAGTCACTGGTCAAAGAACTATGGTTTCTGAATTCATCATATTTCCAGTTTCTTAGCACAGCCACAGCCGAGGGCAATAATTTAAGAACTGAGGGATCTCAGAGGCCCGAACAAGGGACACCGTCCAGGCTGTTCCTGATCTGGCCACGGGATGTCTCTGCAGCTACACACACAACACTGCCAGGCTGAGGGAAGTTCTGGATGAAGATGGGCTCTTCTCCCTCCCCTCCACTTCAGTCACATGAGAGATGCAGCTCAAGAGATTCAAAAGGAGGGGTGATACTTCGTAAGGTGTTTAACCCAGTCTAACCCAAAAGCTCCCCACAACAGGACAACGTTTCTCTCTTCCTGCCCACACATTCCTGCTCGCTCCCTCGCACTGGATTTTGGGATAGCATGAGCGTACGTACATTTGAGTTGAATCATCTCCCTGATCTGATGGAAAACATTTCCTTTTGTGGTTACGCGACCACACAACCACATCCAGTGTAAGGGGAACAATGTGAATATTTAACTCTCTTTTAAGGTGGGGGGCAGGGAACAGGAGGCAAAAAACCCCCAGAAACACAGATGGTCCCTCTCCGTAGCAACTCATATCAAAGTCTCTTCAAGGTCTCTGTCTCCCAAACTCACTCAGAGCCTAAGTCGTAACACAAAGGCAAAAACATGCTGTGCATTTCTCTCCCCCCCTCTTATTTGCTTTATCAACAAGAAGAAATTTCAGCAGCAGAGGCTTCTTGTCTTAGATTCAGTTTCTTTTATTTTGCCAATGACTAAAGTGGAGTTTTCAGTTATCCCAAACAATATAGGGGACAAGTTTAACTTCATACCTTCCTGCAGTTTAAACTTCACAGGACAAGAGAAATCAGAGATTCATCTGTGTGACAATCTCTGATTATCACTCGCACGCGATGCTCAAGTCTGGTATCAGTCCCAGTTTTCACTGAGTCAATCACAAGAGGTCTCGGGGTCTCAGTTTTGCCAGTGACAGAAGGAAGTACTGTTCTCCATACTTTAGAGAAGGGGGAACATCTAAGCAGACTCATTAGCTTCAGACAGAGATCACAAACACCCAGGCAGACACACACACCCCCCAAGGGCCACAGGAGTGCCTCACCTATGGGCTACAGGCAGATTTTGGCCACCAGAGCAGGAGATCTGAACTCTTTGCCTACTTTCAGCAGCTTCCTAAAAGTGAGCAAACAAGGAAGTGTATGCCACCTGAATTACTGAGGACAGCAGCCACCCACTCTGCCTTGTCCCTCGAGCCTAGAGATATCTGTGAGATGACTGCAGTCACCCAAGGGCTCCCGGAAAAGTGGCAATGAAAACAGGCTGCAGCCACCAAGTGCCCCAGGCTCACTGTCAAGTACCCCACCGCCCCCGAGAAAACCCAACGAGACAAGTTTTGGATGTGCAGACACTTGGGAGGGAGTGACAGCCACCAAAAAAAAAAAAAAACAATTCTGTGGCTGTGACGCAAGAGGAGTCAGGCACCAGGTGGGGAGAGAGTCCAAACCTGGTTATGACTGCTCCACACGTTCATCCACACGCTCTAAAGAAAACAGAGACACAGCCAATATTTTCCCACGTACAAGGGAATGTGCGAAAAGAGACTTTGTGGCAAGTAGCATTTCAGAGACAGCATTTTTAAAGAGGAAGCTATCTACAGGGCTTGAAAAATAGGCACTTTGTAGCTCAGATACAAAGCTTAGTGTTTTTAATCAGATTAACTCAAAGTAAAGGGTGATTACTAAATATGAACACTATCCACAAATAAAGACAGAATTCCAGTAGTTTCAAACAAATATAAAGCACAAAACTATTTGAAGGCCTTAATATTACTCATCCTTCCTCTGTTAAACAAAGGCATGGGTTCAACTATTTTAGTTGGCTTATAAAATTCAGAGTCCTTCCAATTATACTGTAACACACAGTGCACAATCCACACAACAGCTTGAGGGAGACCAGTTCATCCGAGCAGATCCTCCAACACCACCACTCCAGCTCAAACAGCAGTAAAACGTTGAGGCCAGGTTAGCATTCCCCCTTCCAACAGACTGAGCTACAGTTTTTAAGGCAGATCCATCAGGCCAGACTTGTGAGAGGTGGGGGGTGAGGTTTAGGAGCAGAGTTAGTGGTGACTAGAGAAGGACAGACTACATCCCATATTCCATTATCCTCCCCAGCAAAAAACCCTCTTGTACTGGAAGAGAACATTGAAGCCTAGATGCCTGTCAGTGTATCTACTCCAAATTTGAACTGTACAGCTCACTGCTCAAACAGTTTTTACCAAGATGGGCATAAAGAGCAATAAGCTGTATTTTCTTGTAGTAGCGTGCAAACAAGTCAGGAAGACAAACAACGTAGTTCTGCTCTTCCTGACCGTTACACCGGGTAAACCCCGCCCCCAATTCCAACATTACCCTCCAGCAGGGAATATGCCCCTCCACAGAAACAAACAGTGCCGTGCTCTTGAAGACCCAGCCAGAGCACTCAAACATTACTGAACCCCGGCTGTAGACTACTGATGTCTCACCAGACCACCACGAGCATGAAGGAGATGCCTCCTCCTGCCAGCTCACAGGGCCAGAGCACCACCACCTAGGGATGCCAGCACGGGAGCAAGGGAGTGGGAAGAGCGGGATGTCCTCTTTGGTGGTGTAACCTAAGGGAAACTCGCCTCAGGTCACCATGGGGGCAGAGAGCTGCGCTGCAACGGGTGTGAGAATTACTGCAGATGCTGCTGCTCCCACTCGTTATAAGCCGTCTTGTACGGGAACACTGGCAATGCTCCATGACTCACCAGTACAGCCATTTTCCAAAAGAAAAAGGAGAACAAACCTTTAAAACTGTGACGTGTTACACGGTGAGAAAGCTGGCTGCGCTGAGCACTGTTGACTCACGCCTTCGCTGTAAGCAGCTCGCAGTTCCATCTCTCCAGCATGGCCTTGCTGCGGCTCCTAGGACTGCAGCCAGCCCAGCCCTCGGGACCCGCGGTGCTGGAGGCTCAGGCAGATGGCCGCTGACGGTTCCGGAGCCGGGCCACAGGCGAGGGATAAACACCGACCTCAAGGTGAGGCCAACAAGAGTTGGACTTCCCCTTAACAACCCCAAAATAGTCATGGGCAAAGCACGAGAACACAAAATACCAGTATAGCAGGCAAGAGGACTGTAGCATTTTGCAATGGGTATCTGATGGCTGCTTCTTGTGAGCGACACTTGTTAGCCAAGACAAGCAGCAGCTAGCATCCGTGCTGAAACGCACAGCATTTTCTAGTCTGTTGCTGTACTAGGTGACAACTTCTACAGAAGAAAATGCAGTCTAGAAAAAAAAAAAAAAAAAAAAAAAAAAAAAAAACACCC
>WHYT01015039.1:116817-140591 GCA_009806455.1 Tetrax tetrax | reverse complement strand
GTGAGGTTTAGGAGCAGAGTTAGTGGTGACTAGAGAAGGACAGACTACATCCCATATTCCATTATCCTCCCCAGCAAAAAACCCTCTTGTACTGGAAGAGAACATTGAAGCCTAGATGCCTGTCAGCGTATCTACTCCAAATTTGAACTGTACAGCTCACTGCTCAAACAGTTTTTACCAAGATGGGCATAAAGAGCAATAAGCTGTATTTTCTTGTAGTAGCGTGCAAACAAGTCAGGAAGACAAACAACGTAGTTCTGCTCTTCCTGACCGTTACACCGGGTAAACCCCGCCCCCAATTCCAACATTACCCTCCAGCAGGGAATATGCCCCTCCACAGAAACAAACAGTGCCGTGCTCTTGAAGACCCAGCCAGAGCACTCAAACATTACTGAACCCCGGCTGTAGACTACTGATGTCTCACCAGACCACCACCAGCATGACCCAGCTCCCAGGGCCAGAGCACCACCTAGGGATGCCAGCACGGGAGCAAGGGAGTGGGAAGAGCGGGATGTCCTCTTTGGTGGTGTAACCTAAGGGAAACTCACTTCAGGTCACCATGGGGGCAGAGAGCTGCGCTGCAACGGGTGTGAGAACTACTGCAGGTGCTGCTGCCCCCACTCGTTATAAGCCGTCTTGTACGGGAACACTGGCAATGCTTCACGACTCACCAGTACAGCCATTTTCCAAAAAGAAAAAGGAGAACAAACCTTTAAAACTGTGATGTGTTACACGGTGAGAAAGCTGGCTGCACTGAGCACTGTTGACTCACGCCTTCGCTGTAAGCAGCTCGCAGTTCCATCTCTCCAGCATGGCCTTGCTGCGGCTCCTAGGACTGCAGCCAGCCCAGCCCTCGGGACCTGCGGTGCTGGAGGCTCAGGCAGATGGCCGCTGACGGTTCCGGAGCCGGGCCACAGGCGAGGGATAAACACCGACCTCAAGGTGAGGCCAACAAGAGTTGGACTTCCCCTTAACAACCCCAAAATAGTCAGGGACAAAGCACGAGAACACAAAATACCAGTATAGCAGGCAAGAGGACTGTAGCATTTTGCAATGGGTATCTGATGGCTGCTTCTTGTGAGCGACACTTGTTAGCCAAGAGAAGCAGCAGCTAGCATCCGTGCTGAAACGCACAGCATTTTCTAGTCTGTTGCTGTACTAGGTGACAACTTCTCCAGAAGAAAATGCAGTCTAGAAAAAAAAGAAAAAAAAAAGCATCTCCCAGTGTGCTATGAGATCAGCTTCCCAGCACAAAAGCCAACGCACAGGTCTGAAACACGTCTCTCTAGTCAGCAGAAAATGGAGATGACCCCTGGGACCTGGGCAGAGAACGCAACTCTCCCAAAACCTGCAGCAACATCCAGGATGTAACCAGAAACATCTGGTCAGTGTGGTATCCAGGAAGCTACAAACCTTCCTAGCCTGCTTGAGCACACGGCTTTGAATCCTGAGCCCTCCCCTGCATCTTGACCAACGCTGGAATTATTACCAAATATAGCCCTTTCCAGACACGCTGCCCTCACCAAGGCAAGCCTGGCTCTTCAGATGGAGGCCGGAGAGTAGGATACGATCCGTATTCCTGCATCAAAAGCAAAACAGAAGTCTTGGGAAAAGCTGCTGAAGAATGCCAGCTGTGAGAATGCCAACAGTGAGGCTGGTGGAGGAACTGCAATAAGCAAGGCCACAAAGAGGACCACAGCCACTAATAGGTGTGCTCCACCCCATGCCAGGGCCAAACAAAAGCTTGCCTCCTTCACCAACACTTTTCCTGCCTCAAAAACAGCGCAAAAATGCACCAGCTGCTGAAGTGAGCACAAGGAAAGAGCCTAACCTGCTTTAAGATAGAGCTTGACTGAACTCACAGAAAGGATCACATGGGGGAAAAAAAAAAAAACACAATAAAAAGAAATCAAGCTTGTAATATGAGTCCTTAGGCATGGTTCTGTCCCCCGGAGATCTGAAGGAACACTATTTGTGCCATCCTTACATCATACTAATCACAAAGCTTTTGCACTTCTGCCAGTAGCCTGTGAGACCAAGAACTGTCTCCTCTTCTCCTAAGAAAGGAGCGGAAGCCGAGCCTTTTCAGCTCTTTCTGAAGAAAGAGGCTGAGCTGGGCACTTTTAACTACATCTGGAAAGCCCAAACCACTCCTGAAAACCAGTGACTAGGTCTGGTGTTAAAGAATGCTTTTTTCTTAGAAGCCAGATTAGCAAGAATTGCAAAAAACCCTTCTGCTGTCACCTACACAAAAAGGACAGCATGCTTTCTGGGAGGGATGAGGCACTTGAAGTCCTTGCTAGGGATCTAGACCCAGGGCACAGACAATACCTGTTCTCTCACACTGGCACGCTACAGCAGTAGCTTCTCTCTTTTTTTTTTTTTAAGCCAAGCCTTAGCACACAGCAGTGCACAGGGAGTGTCTGTCATGTTTAGCAATATATGGAGCAGGTGCTGTGCAACGCTTTGTGAACATCTGTCACACAGCTGCCTGCAAGGGAGGGTAACCAAAGCCAGGGCTCAAATGGCCTCTTCCAGCCTGTATTCCTGTCCAGCCTGTTGCTGGAAAAGCTGCCGTTACAGGCTGGGGAGCAGGAGAGGACTGCATGTAACAGGGATGATATAAGCTGATTTAATTCCCTTGCTGCTCATTTCTCCAGGCTTCCCCTTCTTCACTGGAGAAACACAGCGCATTGGCAGGAGGGCACAGGCTGCCCGAGGACCTGTCAGTCCTTGTCACCACTATCAGTGTCACCGCAAAGGGGAGGCGGGAGGAAGGTCCCGCCATGCTCAGGTCACCACCACTCTTTCCTCCCCAGTAGAGCTGCGCGACAGGGAGCCAAGCTGCTGCATCCTGCTGCACCTTCCCAAAAATACACCCCTCCTCAGTGTTAAAGGGCACCTTCCTTCTCTGTTCAGAAGCAGTGGCTTCAGTCCAAGCCCAAGAGTTTCCATTGCAGCAAGACCTGATCAAATAGGTACATTAACAAAAGGTGGCTTTATCAGTACCAGCCCAGAAGATTTTCTTCCAAGCTTGTGCCTAGGAGAGCAGGGTCACCCACTACCAGCTTTGCACGGTGTAGGAGAGATGAGAACGACACGTGCTTTCTAGAGGAGAGCTTAGGGAAGATCAATGCTTATGAGGCCTCATTGCTCAGCTTTCTGTGAGCTAATTTCTGGCTTCTCTTCATCTCATTTACAAAGAGGGAAGAAGTTTCCGCTGCATACGGGTTATTTTTAAACTATTCCAACACAAATGCTGCTGTTCAGCGGGGGGGGGGAATTCGCATCAATCCCATTGAAGACATTCGGCTCAAAGACTAACTTGGAAGGAATCTGTAACTGAACTTACAGACCAAATAAGCAGAGGGAACAATTTCACCCCCTGCCTCAAAAATCCCACGTTTAAAGTTTTCACTAATGCTGGTAATAAAGCCTACCTGCACTTCAGTCACAGACCTTGGCCTCCTCCCCAAGAGCAAGGCTTACATAAGCCAGCCACATCCCTAAGAAAGTCCTGAAGGACTGCCCTATCTCCAGGTAACTCCACCCAAACGCCTCCCCAGCAGGAAGACGATGGAATGACTATGCTGAGCTCAGCACGAGGAGGAGTGTGTTCAGAAACAACGCACTTTCACATCAGCTGCGCGTACCAAATTCTACAACCTCAACAGCATCAGAATGAGCTGATGAACAGGTACAGATGGGCAGGTAAACGCACCACGCTGATCTGCTGACACCAAGAGAGTGAGTCAGAGCTGGTGATGCTTCTGCTGAACCAGAGGACAAACATACCACACAGCAAGCCACCGCTGGCAGAGAGAAGACAGGCGCAATTTTGTGGTAACGTGCTTGGAGCTTAGCTACATGGGTGGCAGTGGGGGGATCACTCAGTGCCAGTGGGGCAGCCCCACCAAACAGACAAGAACCGACTGCACTCAGGGGAGTGGCAGTCTCGGGTTTGTGCCACAACGGGGGCAAAGGGAACAACTGGCAACTCCTAAGTAAGTTCTTACCTCATCTTCTCCTGGTTAAAAATGCCCCAGAAGTCCTTGGAGGTGTCAAAACCGGAGCCAAGGAACTTAGTTTGGCCTCATCACCCAGAGTAACTGCTGATGCTGCTGTCATACACGTGTGCAAGCACCTCTGGAGCTTGAGCTCCCACTCATACCTCCACAGACTCAGAAAGTAGGAATGAGTGTGCACCTTAAGCTAGCATCCCTCAAGCTCCTTCCTAGCCAGTACAGACACCCGGAAGGCTGGTGGGAAGATGGGACAAGATCCTCCCAGCTTGCGTAAGAACAAGAGGAAACCCCCAGCAAAAGCACCAAAGCCCCAGAAGAGATAAGTACTTGTGCAGCAATAAATTAGTTTTCAGACTTGAGAGGGCGGTTGACACCTGCCACACAAGAAAGCAAAGCACAGAGGCCAGTGAGGATTCTGCAACAGGAAAAACAGTCAACTCCTCCAACTCAAGAGCAAGGGCACACTTATACTCCACTTTCAGACCATATGCAGGCTGTCAAAGACAAGAAAGGAGGAGTGTTTTCTGGCTCTCTGCCCCCCACCATCTTCTTATAAGGAACCCTCAAAAGATACAGGAAAAATGAAAAAGAAAAACCAAGATCTACACAGAAAAACAAAATATAAAATCTGTTTGAAATTAAAAGTCAAGCAAAAAAGTTTAGTCTACCTGCACTTCGTACATTTTTTCTGTTCTCATAATGTGTAAAAACATTGAATTAAGGAAGAAAACCTGGGTGAACATCTAGGCCTCCAGCTCTCACATAGGGAAATGACAGAATCAGAAAACACATCAAAAGCTTGGTCTGCATAAAGACAAAAACATACTTGATTCATCCACCACATTCTGTCTAGTTTGTTAAAACAGATTTTAGGGAGGAAACAACTGCTTGTCTTGGTTGCTCTTTGAAGTGATCCTCCACAATGAAACCAACTCCATGCAAATACCTGGCTTTAAAAAAAAAATACCCAATATTACATTCTGATTTCTTTTGGCACTGATCGAGCCAAACCAGTTCATAATTCCTCCTTCAGTTATTTCTTCAGAGCGTGGTTACACAGGCAATCCTTTGACAGCTGCACCAGCACGAGCAGCACCCTCCTACTCAACTCTGCTGTGCCGGTACAACTGTTTGCAGCCTCACCATGAATCAAATGAGGGAAGCGATCGCAGTTAAAAATAAACCAGCACTTTGTTTTGTTTTTTTTAGGGATTACTCTTCAACCCAGGTCAGATCCTCAACCTATTGTGCAGCTGTACAAACAGTTGTATCAGCAGAAGGTGCCTGAATTGCTGATGGTTATCCTCGTGCCCAAAGCCAACGTTTGCATTCCCTGCTCACCTCTCATTTCACGGCCGCTGTAGAACAGGATTACTTACTACACCGAACACGTAGGGTACTTCATCGCTGCAGCTCACAACTGCGTGGAGGGTCTCTTTAATGAGACAAAATGAGGTCACACTGATGAGTATCCTGCAAGTAAGGCATGAGCTCCCTTGAGCTGTTGCTTGTCCTAAATTATATGTCATTTTTGCAGTCTGCACACTGAAATAAGTATAAAAACATGACTAACAAAATCACTGATGCGAATGAACAGCTTTGGGCCAAGATCTGAAACAAAATTCTCCTAGAAATTGCATAACCATTAACTATCTTGGTGATCTTCCATTCAAAAAAAAAGCTCAAGCCTACACGACGGACGGATTCCCTCCCATTTGAAGTGTGACATTCAAGGAGTGGGGATTCTATCTGCAGTTCTGGCAACTCTTCAATCACAGCTGAATTTTTATTTTAACACGGAAATGCAAAGGGATGGAAAACTAAAATAAGCACTAACCAATGACGGCATGCTAGCACGCTTTAGAAAGGACCACGGGAGAAACACTGAAGGTTCTTTCCCCAAATCACCAGCTCAAATACTGCTTGAACCAAAACCAACTGAAAATAGTTTTTCTTTGATGGCTGCCTGGCAACCTACTGGAAAGGACTTGGTTCTCAGTTCTCTGCTTTCAGCTGCTGACAGGTATCCCCATCAGACACAAACCATTATGTAAGGCCTTCTCACTGAAAACAAGGCACAAAAGATTGAATAACCATTAAGATCTGACTTCTAGAACAGTGTAGGAGGGCATGTTAATGAACCAGTTCCAGGAAACCAGATTTCTATAGCTTCTGTTGTGTCTACTCTAGAAGGCAAGAATCACAGTCTCTAAGCTGTTCAGGGACCTTGTGTTGTAGATGTTGTTAAATCAATCCATGAGGACACAGAGAACCAACAAAATTGGCATTTGGCAAATCTTAACCCTCGTTCCTTAACATGCATCTCACAGTATAGCTCGATGACAGCTGAAATAAATCTAAGTCAGCACGCTCCAAACCCATCCTCTCTCCTGAGTCAGCACTGGCACTCACCTGATGCTGCTTAGAAACTAGCCTGGCAAAAAAGTTAACCCAGAAAAAAAAAAAAAAAAGTTGTTTTTGCCAATGTGACTTCCTGAGTTGGTTTACTGCCAGCGCTCAACGAAAGCAAAAGGGGAGAATCATTCAGCAGAGAAAGGGCAGGCAGAAGAGTAGCAGTGCCAATTTCATTCAGCTTCAACTCTCCTGCAACCATTCGCAGAGAACAGTCTCACCCTGACTTTAGAGAGCCATAAGTTGCTGCTCCCACCAAAAAATTGTTCAACTTTTTCAACTCTCTCACTTTTGTACAAAAGATTGAAACTGTACATTAAAAAAAAAATCAGAATTATTCATGTTTTAATTTTTCACAGCACGCTATTAATACTTAAAATGCTCTATTTCTTCAAAAAAAAAAAATCTTTTTCTCGGAAAATAATGCTGGTAACAAATAAAGAGCCACTAAAAACATATAGGGGAGAGCAAGAAACAGCCTGCTGTGATTTACTAGGGCATGACAAACAGCAGCAGCATGTGCAAGCAGTACTGGGGAGCAAAGCCAGGAAGAACAGTGACCACAACATTATACAAACAACACTGATTCATGAACAACAAAGAATTCTTAGAAACTGCTGCCTGGGTTATGTCCAAGGCTCTCTTTACCTTGGTTAAACCATTAAGAAAGTCAGTTCAGAAAGCTGACCACTTCTGCACAACCAAGCTTTTCCGGAAGCAAGAGCTGATCCAAAAAAAGGGCTTTATGTAAAGGGCTGCATCTATGTTGCAACAAATCACTAGAATACCATAAATCAGAAACAAGAAGTTTATCTTAATAAATTCTTGACTGCTAACACTTAGTCTCTATCATTGGAACTACTTCTCTTTAATTTCATAGACACATATTAAAGGATTTTAAAACATTTCAGAAAATTCAGTAAAGCCACCATTTAGGACCACCCTTAGATGCCTGAATTTCTCACAATTCTGCAACGCAAGTGAAATATGGGCATGACAAAATAAGGCAAAGGTAAAACTGCGGTGAAGCGGCAGAGCACTAAGCAGAAGCACGTGGTCCCATCCAGATCAAAGCGCGCTCTGAGTGTCTCAGGAGCAACAGACGAGTGTCTGTAGAGAGGAAGACTTCATAACACTGCCACATAAGATTATCAGCCCACAAACACACCGTTGGCTTCTGGCAGGTCGTCTCTGCTTGCACAAACCTGAGGCAGAGTTTTACAGAGGTCACGGCTCTCGCAGGATTCATCTAGATCTATTTTCCACCGCTGTGAGATGAAATATGAAAGAGGGAGAGGAATTGACCACAAAGATGCAGAGCTTTGCACAGAGATTTTTTCACCCTGCAAAAGGTGACCTCCTAAAGCCTCTTTGATTCTCCTCTCCTTTAAGAGGATTATGAATCCTCCCCTTGAGAGACCTCTGCTCAGCTACTGGCCCACTGATATTACAGATTAATACAATGTCTTGTCTCTGCACTCCTATCAGCAGAGAGATACTAGAAGAATTTGTAAGGTCACTGCCCGGAGATCAGGACTTCAAATGGAACCTCTAACGCAAGCAGGGAAAGCCACAGCCAGTGGTGTTTGGTGGAAATTTAGGATGAGGTTAGACATATACAAGCTAATCCCAATGGATACAGTCAGTTCCAATCTGGGACAAATGGTAAAATGTTCTCATATAAAAAAAAAAAAGTACGTGGCTAACACAACAGAAGATCTTCTCAGATGCATCTACAGGACACTCCACAGTTTCAGCTATCTCAGACTACACAGTACAACAGCTAAGTGAAACCAAGAGTTAAGAGTTTTAACCAGCAACTGCACAGAGAAGCTACAGGGTTAACCACAGAAGCACAAAAGCCACTGGGAGCTAAATCCATGAAGAATTATTACAAAAGCTGTAAATGCAGAGGAGCTCAAATTACATTCCTTAAGTAATTTTGATAAAATAAGAATGATCTACAGCTTTCCAAGAGACCACTAACTGAAAGGAAAACATAAGCAGCTTGAGGTGAACTTGAATTTTTAGTATCTGTTCTCAACTTTTGAATTATGATGCTTTTAAAACAGAAAAAACAGCTTTGGATTTAAAAAAAAAAAGTCAGTTGCTGCAGATAATTGATTTCCACAGAAAAATCCACAACTAGGACAAAACAGAACTTCTAATTGCTATTTTTAATTCTGCAGTGACAAAAAACCTCAAGACAAACGTTATGTAAGACCATTAACCTCTCTGGTCATAACTGGCACACTTAATTTAGCACACTACCACACTAGATAGCTTAAACTGAATTCTTAATGCCAAAGCCTACCACGGGCTGCAGCAAGAGCAATAAAGGAAAGGAAAAAAACTCCAAAGCAAGTATCATATGGGGAATTTTGCAATGACAGTCCCTTGGGCACAAGCAGATACACCCAAGCCTGCTCAGTTCTAATGAAACAGAATTCTTTCCAAATTGGTGATCCCCAAAAGATTATCAGATGCTCCCTAATATTTTTAGGAACACTGAAGAGAAATCAAAGCACGCAACAGATCTGGATTGACATAAAACCTCCAGCTCACCTTTTATAGTAGCAAGAGGGTCAAACCAAAAGAGGCTGTAACCTGCTGAAAGGAAAATTACTTTATGTTTTGAGCGACCATTTTTCTTCTTTACAAACTAACCTCTCAGCATCGCACACGCGCTCTCCATGGCACTTTAAGTCAGCGAGGACTAAAATCTCCAAAACTGCCATGTATTGCACTTAACTGTAGTTCCGTGGCTATCACATATGACTGAATGAAAAACAAACCAAGTTAATCTTGAATATTCATGTCAACCTCCCCCTCTGCAAGAAAAGGCAGATTAATATTCTACACTGATAATAGGTAAGACTAATGATTTTCAAGCAGTCAGCCTTTTAAATACTGCCTTACATCTATTCTTATCACATTGTGGCAAAGAATGACATTCAGGAGGAAAAGTAAGACTGATTAAGGGCCTACTTTCAGAGGCTATAGTCCTGCTGTGTGGAAAGAGCTCTATGAATCACTAGCTCATCCTCCTCTGACTCCATTTACTCTCCAGAATTCCCTGATGTGCTTCACTTCATACTCCACCCATCTAGACTGCAATGTCCCAACTTGCACACAAGAATACTGGGGGAGAGAGCGTCAAAACGCTCAGTAAAGCTAAGCTAAATGGCCTCTAGGGCTCTTCCTCATTCACAAATCCGATTATTTTATCACAGAAGACAACGAGGTGGGTCAGACACACCTCACATTCAGTAAATCCATCCTGACTGTTCCCAGTGACGTTCCTTCACATGACCAGAAAGGTGTACCAAAAGGACCTGCCTCGTGCCTGTCCCCAGGCCCGAAGTGAGGTTGACCAGCCTGCAGGTCCCTGGATCATCCTTTGGGTCTATTTGGAACACAAGCACAACATTTGCCTTTGTCAAGTGATCAGAGACATCCCAGCACCCCGTGACTTTTCCAAGATGACCAAGACTGGCATCACTATGAGAGAGCCAGCTCAACACCTTGGGGTGCAGCCCATCAGGTCCCATGGACTCAACACGCCTCAAATTCTCTCAAGCAATCCCTCCCTGTTTTCATTTCCGTCCGATCACTGCCTCCTCTTTGAACCCTGCTTCTAAACACAGAGGCCCAGGAGATCTTACTGCTGAAGACTGAAGCGTTAAAAAGCACCAAATGCCTCAAGCAAGTCTGTGCCAATCATCACTCATCCAGCAGAGTCTTTGTTTAGCCTTTTACTGCTGATGCAGAGGTAGAAGCTACCTGATAATTATCAGGGATGTTGTAATTAGCACTGTCCTGAGAGAAAGTAGCTGGTTCCACAATTCAAAGACAGAAATGCAGACGAACATAGCTGAGTGTGTTCTGTCTGTATTCCAGGTTGTCAAAGAAACCACAAGTCTCTTTGCAGGACGTAAAACCAACTTGCTGGAGAGTTGCATGACCCCATTTCTAAAACGTCTGGCAAAAAAGCCTTCCTCTCTCTGTCAGCCAGGCTGAGTTGAGCAAAGGGAAGCTGGCTCTGGGAAGAGCAAGCCTATGACCTCCTGAAAATCCGTAAGAAAGTTTCATGAAGAAGCTTCTTTTCAACTTTAATTAAGAAAAAAAAAAAAAATAGATGATGGATGAATATGGAACTACAACTTTTACCCACTTAGATGCCAACTAGCCAGACTGCTAGAAGGGTACAGAAGAGATGCTTTATGATGACTCCATATTCTCATGGTTTTCACTTAACAATATCTCAGTGTATCAGATGACAGGGAACGGCAGGAGAAAAATCAAAAATGCTCCCCAAGAGAAAGGAGAGCCAAAGGACACAAAACACTTGCAGCCCAGGTCATTGCTGCAGACTTCTGGCACGGAGCAGGCATCTCCTTGTGCCACGCTCACCCTGCCAAAGGAATGGCAGTGCCTGCTGTGTCTGAAAGCTAGCACGGAAGTGTAACGCCAGCAAACAAAAGTACCTTTTATCAGACTCCAGAACTCACAAGTCTCCCCTGCCCCCTTCTGGGAACAAGGTGGATTTGAAAACTTCAATATCTATTTCCAATGATAAAATTGTTTACTTGGGCAAACAACCAAAAGAAAACCTGAAAGAGCTTTTGCCTCAAGCAGGAGTCACTTCAGCAAAGATGTGGATATTAAGTACATCTCCTTCAGCAGCAGAAAGACTCAAACCAGATTTTCTTTACCCATACGCTGAAGCTGCTGACAAACTCATGCCTGCCAGAAAATGGCCTGACAACTCACTACAGCTCAACTGTTATGACTAAGCCGATTCATTTCTCAGATCGCTATGCAGATGCGCAATGCAGAGTCTCTGTCCTTTATTCTAATATCTCCACTACTTACTTCCCCAAAATAAAAAAAAAAACATAGCAGCTACAGCAAAACTTGCACAACATCCATTAGCTGCTCATAAACCACCTCCACAAATTACGGAAACCACATTCTATTAAGCTGCTGAGACCTGACTTAAGCAAAAATCCCTTTGCAGTGACTTGCCTCTCTGTGTACTCAAGTTGAGACCTTAAATGCAAAAGAAGACGACCTCATTAGGGCCAGAGGAGAAGAATTCTCCCACCTGCCTCTTCCTACCACTGCTAACAAGGGAAAAATTGTGGTACTGTTTGTCCATGCATTTTTACATTTCACAGCACTGAAAGAAAAAAAAAAAAGTTGCACTTTCCTCTTCACCTCTGGAGTGCAGTCCTGCAATACTCTGCTACTCAGAAAACTTAAGCAGATATTCAAATGCTTTTCCTTTGTCTCTGCTTCCCATGCAGGCTACTGAGAGGAAAGCTAAGCAAAGACCCCACATACCACTCCCAGCTGCGACAAGCGGCAGGGAACTTCCAAAGGAACGGAGCACAGCTGCCGTTACACAGCCATTCTCTTCCATTCCACGAAGAGAAACGTTCCTCATTTTGAAGAAACTGCCCCTGCAGCAGAGATCCAGGAACTCTATCCAAAGAGCACATTGTGAGCCACAACACGTTCTGTGCTCTCCCCTCCCTTTGCAGAGTCAGCTGGTAAGGAGCAGGAGCTGGCTCCAGTACTCAGGAAGCAGCACAAATGTTTTGTTTCCTAGGAATTAGGACAATATCTAGATTTAAACCTATCACGTCTGAGAGTTATGCATCAAAGCCAAACACAAACTTGCCACAAAGAGCTATCACAAGAAAGCTGATCTCACCCTTAAGGCCTCTCAAAACCAGCATTTAATTTGGTTTGCTTCAAGCTCACTGTAAAGCAGCTGTAGAATTTCTATAATACACTGTGGGCTGTAACACCACTCTGATCCATCTCCTCCTCAGATCCATACATTGCCCTTTTTCTGAGCTGCCTTGAGAATTAATTACACGGAAAGGAAGAGTGTTGGATAAAAGGATTCCAAGCGATCAGCTCTCAAAGGAACTGACTACAGGATCTCTGCCTTCAAGAAATCTGTGGCAATGCCCAATCAGTACCACTCATGTTGTTAGAAAGAGAAGGAGCTTGAGATGCAAGCAAACATCAGTCCTACACCCATCATCTCGCTTCTGGCCAGTAACAAACACAGTGTTTAGCCATGGCGTGGGTTCTACCTCTGCCTCATGTCACCACCAGACCACATCAGAGTAGCATCCTGGACTGAGGAAGTTCTGCCAGAACTGCAGGTGATACACGAAGAGCAGCTTTGAACAAAGATTAATGCTCTGACCGTAACACATTGTCTGAACAAGCTCCACCTACCCCTCCACGTAAAGCAAGGCAGTAACTAAGCTTCACAGCCTCATGGAGCTGGAATTTCACTACCCCAGAAGACTTTAATCTCACATACGCAGGCAGAGACATACGAGGGCATTTCAGCAGTTAGAACCCAGTTTGAGAGTGAATGGAGGGGCACACGTATTAAAGTTTTCTCTGTCCTACTGTGAAGATAAAGCTGAACAAACATTTTGCTTCAGCTACACTTGTCTTTTTTTCTACTTGGGGAAGCTGACAACACTTACATTTGGCAGGCCCCAAACAGCATCATGCGGTTTTATTGGACAGCCCGGCTTTTGTCTGAACACTTAGAACATTTAAAGCCAGGAGAAACACAGCAATTCTTACATCTCTCTGTTGAAGTTTAACGGGTCAGCAAAGTGCTCAGTTGACTTGGTTAAGAGATTCCTTAGATAATCATAACCTACCCGAGGTCATCCAAACAGAAAGAACTAGGAATAGGCTACTGGTTTTGCTGCTTCCACTGAAGCATTCAGTGATCTTGGTCAAAGCATTCAGTCCTGGTCTACGGCAGCCACTGGCAAAACAGCATTTCAGAAAGGAACAGCAGGATAGTCAAGTAAACTGTCTGTATACTGTTTATAAAAGACTGCAGTTTGATGATCATTTTATTTTCCATGCTCCCCTTGCACCGCATTTCAACTTAGCCTTACCCGATAATTAAATTCTCAAGATTTTAAGAATTTGCATCCTAGTTCATCAGCAATTGAGCTGAGTTTGTTAATACAGACTCAAATTAGGGCATCTCTTCCAAGTGAACGCAGTGCTGTGTTTGGCTGAAGGACCAAACCCTTTAAGCAACTTTTCTGCTCCAGTGGCAGAAGCAGAAAGGGACAATCTAGGAGCACATCAGTTCCACAGAAAGACTTAAGAGCATAAAAGCAAGATTATCCAAACAACTTCACCCCAGTAAACAAATTCTTGTGCCAAAAGCACGAGGAGCAGCTGTTATCTAGTGTCTTCTCCTGCTAACGCAGTTTAAGTTTCTTAGTACAGTTTCTTGGGGCTTTCTTAAGCATCTGAAAAAGGTCAGAGGCAGAGAAATCCAAGGCAGTCAGATGTACAGTACTCCAGATTATACCAGTGCTCAAGACACAGCCTAATTCACTGTATGAGTAAAGGGAACTGCAGGTTGCCCTGCGATGCCGAGTGGACACCCATTCTTCAGTTAAGTACAGCAAGATTTGTAGGGATAGGTAAAAATCTTTTATTAGACTAACTGATAGAGAATGTCCTCCTCTTCCACTGCAATCCCTTCTATTTTTACACTGATGATGAAAAAATTCATTCAGCTGGAAAACATATTTTGGGGCCCTACTTTTCTACTTAATCCTTCTTTCCTTGGAAAAAGCGCTAGTCACAACGACAAAAAAAAAAGAGCACTCACATCACTGTCTACCTTGTCAATACCCCCAGAAAAACAAGCTTTGTGTTAAAAGTGTGGGTTTACCACTGTAACCGTATCTACGTTACAGGATTCCACCGGCAGAGCTGCACTAGGCAAGGATGAACACGCTGATTAATGCAGCTGTCCCAAGCGCTTCTAGCAGAAATGACCTTATAAGCACATCCACAGGGAGTTAAAGCCACATAATCATGCTGCAAATCCATGCCCCCTACTTGCTATCAGTTTAATTTTCCTAAGCAGATGACCCTTAAGGGCCAGAGGCAAGAAACCATGAGCTGTAACTTCCCAACTTGACACTTCATTGTACCTTCTCACAGAAAAAAAAAAAAAAATCCCATTCTCATACACAGTACACTCAAGCCACTTAAAAAACCCCACAACAACAAAACCAAACCAAACACACAGAGAATAGAAGGAAAGAGAAAAATCTGAGCTTTTGTATTAGGAAAAAAAAAATCTCAATGCAGGTGCTGCAAGAACATAAACAATGCCATGGAAAATATAGGGATACAGTGCAACATTTTGGTTTTGAGGTTTTGAATAGGAAGTAACTTAAAAGTTTCTGTCATAACAAACATTTTAGACAGAGACAATGCACCAAAACTAGTACTTAAATTAAATAAAAACAGGTGATATAGTATCTAATGGCCCTTAAAGCTAAGGTAGCAGATTCCTTTTGAAACCAGCTACAACTCTACAGAGAATTTCGTACAAGGATACTCTCACATCCTTTGTGACATTAAAAAAATCCAATATGGCAAAGCATACATGACACACAACTCAGGGTCACAGAGGATTTTCATCTGGGCCTTTTGTATCCTGTTACTCTTCTGAGGCTCAGCATAATCTGCATGACTCAATCACTCATACCGAAAATCTTAAAGCTGTTAAAATACCTCCAGGCTGTTTTGTGGCTTGCAGTATGCTCTGGAAGGTAAAGGGCAAAGAATTAACAGAGATGCCCTCGCCACTGGAGTGAAAACGAAAGGCAATCTGAATCCGAGGCTGTCTTCTCAGAAGATACATGAATTGGACGGCCAATCACAGCTTCAAGCTTGGCAAGACGCTATGCATTTTGAAGGACAAAAAACAAAACTTGGCATTTAAAAATGCCTGCAAGATCATTTTACCAGACCAGAAGCCAGCACTGCCATCCTTTGGTGCCTTCTTCTAGCAAACCTCACACTTCCAAAGGATCCAATATACCTTTGACTTTGCAAAAAGAAATATCCAAGGAGAAGGGAGCTCCTAGATGCCAAAACAGCAGTCTCTGAAAACAGTTTACCCTTACTGTATTTCTTAAGCTTCTTCCAAGGTGAGGGACCTTTAACAGCCAAATCTTCATTATCACTCCTCTTATACACTGACACTGGGCAGCAGGCCTCCCTGAATGCTCTACCACATCAGCCAGTTCTGTTCTGAAGGTCTGAAACGAGAAACTCCTCCTTTTCAAACTAAGTGAAAATCAGATGAACAAAGCCTATATTTAACTTCCTCTTTATTGTAGCAGTTGCAAACAAGTTCTTGTAAACACTCTGCAGGTCACAAATTTCCAATATCTTATCTAAATGTTAAGCTGCTGAAGTAGAGCTCAAAGCTCTTTCCAACAGGCTTTCTAGAGTGTCACTTACAACTGAGGCTGGTGGCTAAGAAACACAGCTGTGGAGCCAAAGTAAAAAGAAAATAATTTGTTAAACTTGGTCTATTGTCAAACTGGCTTGTGTCTAATTATTAAGTGCAGCACCTGCACACACACACACACACATATATATATATAAGTAAATACATAAATTACTTTTGCCCCATATGCTAAAAAGGCACAGCACAAATTCATTCAGAAGACACACCGGCTGTCACAAGTTTGATTGTAATAGCAGGTCTGTCTCAAGTGTGTAAAAGCTACCTTGGTTTTTCACACCTTAAATTCCTCTAAAGATACTGGAAGACTGTGTTGCAGCTTCTGCAAACCACCCCTCTGCTAAATCAGATGTATTCTCACAGCCACCTGGGTTACAAAACATCAGGGGCCAAATATAAGCAGGGAAAGCAAATTTTCTCTTTGATTTTCTTCTCCAGTTTAACACAATATAACAGGTGCCAGAAGCATACCCTCTCAGACTGAAAGACAGACTAACAAGCACTGTGGGTAAAATATAACACAGTTCTCTTCGAAGATCAGAAGAAAACTGCAAATGATAGTAAACCTGAAACAATAGAAAGTGCTTTGCACTCAACAGGAGAGTCAACCTGCCAAGCTCACTACCACAAGGCACTGATCAGAATTTTTAAAAGGTTTTGGATTTTCTTCCGGTTGTCGTGTCACAATAGGATGAAGTACAAAAACCAAAGTCTGTAAACACCTCACAATATAATATGTAACCTTTAATTGCCAGCTTTTAGGAAGATCTTTTAACTGCAGCAAATACAGAGCTTGGTTTGTTTTTGCCTGGCGAGCGATACAATACCCTCAACTATTTTAACTAAGAATATTTGAGTCGAGTTGCATTTACAAATCAGAATTAATTCTCAAAATTTTTGGTTTTGTTATTAGGTGAATCAAGTTGTCAGTAAGTCCACTGTATCCTCAACTGTTGAAATCCATATGGAAGTGTCAATCCTAAGGATGCTGCATGACTAATAAACAGACCACAGGAACAGAAACACCTGTCTTCTTAACTAAAGCTAAGAATAATTAAGGGGAAAAACAAACTCTGAGCAGTGCTATTACAGGAAAATACCAGTGTGCACAGCATCTGAGGAAGAAAGTGAAAGCTATTTAGATTCTGCATGGTGCAAAATAGTGGTGCTTACCGAGCCTGACTAATGGATTTAGGGGTTTTTTCTCAGTTCTGTAAAAATAAAAGATGCATAAAACATGCCTGATAACATTTATTGGTTCAGATTCAGCTTACCTGCAAATTTTAATAAGTATATTAAGGTCAAAACTTGTGGTAAGAACTGCAAAATATTTAAGACCTCAATTACATAAAGATTTGTACCCAACCAAAGAGAATGCCACTTGCACAGCATAAGAAAAAACACTTAGAATACTTGGTCCAGATGGGAAATAAAAGCAAACCATTCCACTGTTTGCAAAAGTAAGGGTATCCATATTCATTCTGAATATATATACATTTAATATAAGCAAAATTCACATATTCAAGGTTAACCTGATGTGAGTTTTATTGTGGGAGGCAGGGGGTGCTTGTTTAAGAAACTCTCTAAAAAATAAAACCTGCGTACGTAGTGTTTCAACACAAACTGTGCTTCAGACTGCTTTAACAATCTTTTGGGGACAGACTTAAAAGACTGCAGATAAAAGGTCTTTCCCCCCTGCCCGCCGTGCCCCTAAATTTGTGCGATGAGAGTGTCAAGCCCCACGAATCTGACAGGCACGCATCCCTCAGAGATGCCACATAGCTTTAATCAGAGACCACAGCCTGGAAAAAGGAAACACACCTTCCACCAGGCAGCACGTGTTGTGAGGGCCTTCCCAAGCTCCAGGACAGTTTTACTTAACGAGCCGCAGCGCTACTCAAACCAACGCAAGAGCACAACACCTCATCTTCCGCAATAGCTCGCTTTCACTGAAGTTACTCCTTGGTTTGATTCAGCCACTGACTAAGACACAGGACTACACAGCCCCCTAGGCTTCCCTCCCAAATCCTGCCTGCTTTAAATAACTCTGACATCTGCATTCACTGGTGCACTGATTTTGGTGCTCGAAGCTGCTTATCGCCTATAGTTAGCTGTAATGAGATCACGACTGCCCCCCACACGTGCTTAAGCTGCTCAGACAGTGCTGTCAAAGGACACAGAACAAACAGCCAACCCTATCTTCTGGTGCCTTTCTATGATTTCTAAACGCCCTTTCAGGAATGCTTGACAATACTTTGATACCAACAGTGGACAATGCTAATGTGAATTAAAGATTACATGACATTTTGCACAAACCCAATCTAGCAGTTTAAAAAAAACAGGGAAAACGCGGCTCATCTTAGAACTACAGTGGGAAAAAAAAAGAAATATCACAGCAGAATATACGAGCTATACAGTAGTTCATCTTTAGATCAGCACTTCAGTCAGCTGTGACAAAGACATCCTCTGCAAAGGAGCACCACATCTCTCCTCTCCCTACCCCAGGAAGGCAGTTGTGGAGCTCCACATCTTTGGTCCTTACCTGTTGCGCTTCAAACTAGCAAAGACCATCAGTCGCACTGGTCAGGGGCCTCCTCACCAGGAAAGCGAGCTGTGTGACACAGCCACTATTTAAACACACAATCTCTCAAGAAAACGAGGTCATTTGAGTCTCCTGGCAAACAAATGCTTTGCCACAGGTACTACTACTGAGTCATATCTTTGTTGATAAAGAACTGGGGGAAAACATGTACGCTAGACTTTCTTCCAAATTTAGAACAGCACAAAGTAATCTCTTTCAGCCTGAAAGACTATTGAGCCAGCTTTCAGTAAACTAACCTCAAAATAGAAAGGAAAAAACCAAACAAACAACTAAAAAACAGGCAATGATAGAATTTGAAATCATTGTAAGGCTGCAGTTCAGCCAGAATTGCTAGAGTGCTAGAATGGCTAAACAGCCAGAATTGCTAGAGCGTAAGAGTTAGCCTCCAAATCCTGGAAGCTTAGTTCTTACTACAAAAGACTGACACTGGTTTGATTAAAAGTAAACAAATATAAAACAGGACTGAGCTCTTCACTCTGTTCTACAGCGAACACACTAACGCACTTACCTGGGTCTTCCTGTAAATATGGGAGCACACCTCCCACAAACCGTATCACATATACTTATTTGAAAGGTAAAATTACCAAGTGAGAGGTAAAAAGCAAGCAGTTTATTTCTCTTTGCATGGTATTTAAGGTGGCTGCATACATATTCTGGACAAAACATGAAAAAGTTACCTTAGAGACGTCACCCAAGCTCTCTCTGTTGAGCAGTCACTGGAATACAGAGGCAACCTCTCACAATCAAGAGGGAGCAGGACGCCAGAAGCAAGTCAGCCTGGAAGATGTTGTATGGAAACGTGTTAACAAGAGCAAAATTAGCTTTTATTTCAATCTTTACGTGCTCATCAATTCAGAATGTTTGAGAGCATGCTTTCCCTCAAGCCTGGGAGCAGAATTCACAGCGAGCTCCTTTCAGGACGCAAACACTGTCACTCATTCCTCTGGATTCTGACAGATGCTCTTTACCAAACACACCGCTGGGGCCGAGGGGACCACCGCCCCCCGCTGCCTCCTCCTCCATCCCTCAGCTGAAGATTACCCACCAGCGGGTGAAGGTGAAGCAAAACAGGATGCAGGCCTGTTCTTCACCTGGCCAGGTTCACGAGACACTGATGAGTATTAACAAAGAGAGGTTGAAGCGTGGTGTATTAAACTGCGGCAGCTGAAGAGGCACTGCTGCAGGCCCAAATACAAGGAGGGAGGTAGCATTTGGCAAAGAAGCAGGACAGCTGCTGGAGGAGATAACCTTTCTAACTACAAAAGCTAAATCAGAGGCAGCTTATCTACTGGAGCTCTCAACCACGTGTAGTAACATCCTACCAGGACTGGCATATTGCATCTCATAACCTTTTTTACTGCTTTTATCAGATTTGGTTGACACAGATCTTCCACTAATGTAATTATGGCAGCTACACCCATGTTATTTTTGAACGGAAACAACTGCACCGATGCTAACTACCATGGATAGCATTATACAGACAGAGGCACCTTGTAATAGCAAAGCTTATTCTTTTGCACCCGGAGAAGGGGACAAAATAATTTGTTGTGAACAAAACTGACCGGGGTTATGCAAAATAAAAGAAAGCTTAAAGCAGCTTGTCTTTTTTTACACAGTTAACGCCACTCAAAACGCACATAGACAAGCCTACAGAAATAAATGAAGGTCAATGACTTGCACCTTAGTACTACATACAGGGAGTAACGTGCACCCACGGGGACTCTATAGGAAGCACAAGCAGCCCAACACAGCAACTGAGAACCGCATCCATTAGAAAGTACATCCACCCTAACGGCACGCTGGGAACGCCAAAAATAACAGCTGCTGCCACATCAGAACAGCACCAGCACTGCGTACAGGCGATGCCTGCAAAACAGAAACTAAGCAGCCACGCACAAAACACTTCCTCTTTCTCCCCCACCACCACTACGACAGCAACAACAAACCTGAGATGAAACACTGGCCAGCACCCTGCTCTGCAGTCCTGTCACATCAGGAACACAGAGAGGGAGACTGCTGGCTGCTCCTCCATACATCTGAAGGGTTCCTGCAGTTTACAGCAAGTCCGGACACGATTCCTGCAGAGGTTTCTGTTGCATTTTCTTCTTTTCTTTCACTCTTTCCTCTAGCTCACCCATTTCAGAGCTCATTAGGAACCCCTTGTATTTACTACGCTTGTTTTTGATGCCTTCCTTCTCAAAGACTGAGAAGTCAGAAATAAAAGCAGTTCTTCCCAAGTATGCCACATTATATAAACAAGTGCAGAGCCACAGCTCTGCTGAGCTGCCACACACAAACTCTGCAAGTCAAGTTCAATTCAAACTCTGTCCAGCACCAAGACTGACAGAGCGACGCTCTCACACGCATGAGCAAACAAATCAGGCTGCTGTCTTCTGTCAACGCTGACTTCTGCAACCGTAAATTCCAGGATCAACACTCAACTGCGATGCAAGTCTCAAACACATTACAAGCTAATTCCTGATGGGCAGATTGTGGGAATCTGACAGCAGCAAACGAGGTGCCTGGGTAAAGAAGAAACGTACCTCCTCGAGAGCACAGGCTGTGGATATTCAACTGCAGACTCACCACCTGCGTTTCTCATTGCAATGGAAACCGCAAGACGGTGCCACCCCGTACCCCAGCGTGCCAGTCAGAACTCACCAGACCCACGACGACCTTCAGACGCAGAGAAATCCACTAAAAACTGACTTCTAAAAAGACAAGTGATCAAACCTTTTTACAAACATTTGGTGATCCATTGGACCAAAGAAACTGTGTCCTGTAAGCAGACGGTCAGCAAATGGCTCCAAGCTTGCACAAGACTCATCATCTCACACCAGTCAAGCTTGACAAGGTCACATTTTCAGAGTCTGAAAATTCTACCCAAAATTAACAAGCTCCATAAGCAGGGGAGGGAAGGAGATAAGCAGCAAACTAGGCAGCTCAGAGCAGATGAGAATAGCATGCACCTGCATGATTAAGAAGAAATCATAATGCTTGTGCAGAAAGCTAATTAACTGATTAAGGGTGCTAGTAGTACTTCAGCCTGGGCATTTTTCGACCCCTGAGTGCTTGCTATTCTAACCTTGACTTCTCACTGCGTGCAATGTAATACAGAATCATTTGCAAGTCAGTTGACTTACACAGTCTGCCACGAGAGAGGATCCCAAAGCACATCCAATTTTGCTTTCTAGAATATTTTATAAGATGGACACACCTAGTGCTGTCAACCTGATGAAGAAAACCAGCAGGAAAGAAGCACAGACACTACTGTTCCATTTAGTTTTTAAATATACGTAACTACGTATTTTTAAATTCTATTTTCATATAACTAAATAAGTATTTTAAAACATGTTGTTGCGCTGTTTCACAATGACAGCACAGGTTACCCTGAACAAGAATAAGACTCCATTCCACCACCAGCTCCATGTTCCCACCATTGCCTTTGCACCAGCACAATCATTTAAGCATCCACAAAGCTAGGGAGGAAAAAAAGTCAGTTTGTCTTCAACTTGATCAGTCAGGGAACTCTGATTCCCAGCTGCAGAAACACCCCAGCTGGCACCAGTGACAGGGCAAGAACCTCCTGTTGGTTGCAGGAGGTTAAAAGGACTGTGAAGCTACAAACAGGAGGTGGCACGACCAAAACTCCTGGTGACTGGAAGCGGCTCCTAGAAACTGTCCCCTTTCTCATCTCAACAGTGAATCATGCTCACTTGCTCTTCCCCAACGTAAGAAACATGCAAAACTGTGACAAGGTGCCTGCTGCATAATCAGAGTAGCTCTCCCCAAAGTCCTTAGAGAGGGAACAAAGGCCACGCCTTGAAAAGGACAGTTCAGATCTGCCCAACACGCTCTAACCAGGATGGCACAGGCTGTTCATCCCTGCATCTGCAAATGGTTCTGCTGAAAAAGCTGGAGAGGGTACAAAACACAACCTAATGCTATCAGAGGAAAAATTAGCATTAGTGCAATTCAAGACATTGACAAGAGTTTTACACAGCTGTAATGTCAACTCAATGTTATCTTGCTATATAAAGAATTCATACTTAATCTTTTCACAACGTACCACTCTCCTTCCAGCTCCAAAACAAAGTGCTTACCTTGGGTCAGTGCTAAACTAACCCAGCTGCAGAAAAATATTTCTCAATCTCACTAACAAGGAACCACTACATAGGATTAGTATGTCCCTAATGGACTTATTTAGGGTTATGGTGACAACACCTAACAACAGATACATCTAATTCTAAAACAGTTCCAAGCTCCTGTCAGAATTTCCATAAAAAGGAAATCAAAGGCTTAGTTCAGTGCCATATAACAAGAAGATGGTATTTTTCTTCATCAGAAAACTGACCGTGTACACGTAGATCAGTATATCAGCTGCAGATAACAGTTCAATACAAAGAGACTTGCACAAGACACGACAGTATACTATTTTTGTGAGACAAGCTGCCAACTAAGTTTACACAAACAGGCCTACCGCCTATAGAAATACTACATTAAGAATGAACATAGACCCAAGCCCACACCACTCTAGCACTGTTCAGCGCTTCAGTAGCGGAGGCCAATCTCGGGATTCAGCTTTGGAAGCTCTGAATACCAAGGTGAATCTGAAGGGAAGACAAGCAGGTGGAGCAGAAACATAGCAAGAGAGGCTGAAGTGAGAAAGGCAGCACACGCTAAAGCGCATTGACGGGAAGAAGAAAAATTGGGGCCTTGCTGATTGAGAGCTTTAAGATGGACAGGGAGCCTGGCACCAGTTTAAATTCAGAGCAGCTGAAAACTGAACGGGAGTCAGTACCACTTCTCCTATCCAAGTGCTACTTGGAAACCCCAGGGAAGGTTGTGGGTTATGGTCCAGGCCTGCAGACGCAGGAGCACATCAGCCTTTGGGAACCACCAGGCATCTTCCAGTGCCAGGGCAGTCAGCGTGACCAGAGGCAGCCCACACCCGCTCCTCTGCAGGGGGGGCAGCACGCTGGGACACAGGAAAGGCCCCCGGCCCCGCCAGCTTCCTCACCATGTCGGCTTCATGTTACCACCGCGGTTTGCCGAGTTCCTTCCTGCGCGCAGCTTCTGTCGGAGGGAAGGGACACAAAAGGGAGGGGAGGCTCCATCAGGGCCCCTGCCCAGGCACCGAGGCCCAGCTCCCGCAGCTCTCCCCGAGGGAGACCCCCCTTCCGCCCCAGCCGTGCCCCACACGGGCCTCGCACGGGGAGGCACCCGGGTCTCACCCCGCAAGCGCCAGGCCGCGCCCGGTTCCCCCTTCCCACCCGACTCGGGTCCGACCGTGGCTCCCCCACCCCACCCCGACTCTTCGCGGGGCTCTCCCCCTCCTCAACCGGGCCGCGCAGGCTCTCCCCTCTCCCATCCCTCCCTCACGGGGCCGTGCCGG
>WHYT01015039.1:86066-96175 GCA_009806455.1 Tetrax tetrax | reverse complement strand
TCGTCCGGACCCCGCCACGGCCACCCCGTCCGTGGTGGCATCGCCGTGATGTCAGAGCGCTGCGGGTGACATCAGCGCCGTGACATCACGCGCAAGGCCAAAGCGAGGGACACGGGTGGCGGTGGTAGGGACGCGGGCGACGGTGGTGGGGACGCGGGTGGCCATGGGACGGGAGGTGTCCAACTGTCGGGGCGCCAGCAGCGTCACCTCGCCTGCCTGTGCAGCCCCCCAAAGGGGGACCAGAGGTGACAGGGTGGCCCAACCGGCTTCCCCTTGGGCCTGCTGCACGCCTACCGCGCTCCTCGCCGTGGGGTGTGCCGGCGTCCCCCTGGCCAGCGCCAGGACGGGGCGGCTCGGAGGGGTGGCACAACGCCAGTGGGGCTGGCTGGGAGGGTCCCAGCCAGCAGCGAGGGGGACGGGGACGGGGCACTGCCAGCTCCTTTTGGGGGCTGCAATAAGACGGTGGGGAACGATCCCTCCTGCTCGCTCAGCTTCCCGTGGCTCCAGCACGGAAAGGAAAGCGGACGTAACACCCTGCTTTTGGGTTCAGACAATAGGAATTCAAGAGCGAGGAGCGGCCCGGCTGCGGGAGCCAGCCGCCCCTTCCAACGCCTGCCCGGCCACGCTCCATTTGGCCTCAGCCCCCCGCGCTTTTGGGGGGGGCCCAGCTCCAGGCGCAGGCCTAGCTGCACCCTGACGTCATCCAGGGTGTCCCCGGCTGGAGGGCACGGGGTGGGTGGGGTAGCCCTGCCAACGCGTGGGGGGGAACGCCCCGCCCCAGCACCCATGGGTGCCCCGGGGCTGCAGCCAGCCCCGCACCGCCGAGCGGGGTCCCGCCGACAGGGTGTCCCGGCTGCTGTCCCGCTGGGGCGGGGTGGGGGGAACGGAGGGCGCAGCATGGGGGGCACCCGGCTCCTATGTGCCGTGGCCCTGTGTCATTTCCCGCAGGCACGGCCGGGGCTGGGTGCCTGCTTGCTCACCCGACATGCTGCTGCACGCCGGCCGGCTCCGCGCAGGAGCCGCGGGAAAGCGGGGCCCGGGGCTGCGGGCAAGCTGGGACCTGCGCCCCGCACCCCGCTGCACACCCGCCACGGCGAATCGAGCCCCCCCACTCCAATCCCTGAGCCTGGGGTGTGTGGGGTGCCAGGGGGTGGGACAGGAATTTGGGGTGCTGGCCAGGTGGAAGCGGGGACGGCCGCACTGACCTGCCCTTTCTCCCCAGCGGTGCCAGCGGGAGGTGGGACCGGCGCCACGGGCCCACATGCACGGCACGCGGCAGGCACCGCACCACGCCGGAGGGGCGTCGGGGCCAGCCCCCCGCCCCCCACGCCCCCGGCGTCCCGGCTCAGCGGCGGATTCGGCCTGCAGCCTGGAGCCGGGTGGTGAGGAGGAGGAGGAGGTGGGGAGCCCAGCCGCCCGCTCCCCCCCAGCCAGCGAACGCAGCCTGGAGTTCGACTCGGGGTATTCGGAGGCGTCGGGGGGCACGTGGCGGGAGGAAGAGGCACCCGTGCGGCGCCGGCACCCGCCACCCTGCCAGCGGGCACACCGGCTCTCCGCCGGCCCCGCCGCACCGCCGTCCGCCCCCGCCCGCCGCGCCCGCCCCAAATCCACCTCGGACGCCTGCCTGGAGCAGTGGCGGGCGCTGGAACCAGCCGACACGCAGGACTGGACCGTGGCGCTGCTGTCGCAGAGCCGGAACCGGCAACCCCTGGTGCTGGGTGACAACTGCTTTGCAGATCTGGTGGAGAACTGGATGGACCTGCCCGAGGTGGGCGCCGAACCCCGGCGTCGAACGCCCGCCGAGCCCTCCCGCCGGCTGGCCAAGCCCCCCGCCTTCCTCCTCAGCCTCTCCGGCAACGTACGCCGTAAGCTGGCCAACATGGCTCGGCCCCGGGGGGCTGAGGGCACCCGGTCGGGGGGCCGCGAAGCCACCAAACGTTTCTCCTGCCCACTGGGGCTGGGGGAGCAACCCAAGGGCGCCTGTTTCCACCAGTCCCACAGCAACATCGCCCAGCTGGCCACGGACTTCCACCGCTTCACCGCCCTCATGAACAGCCGCAGCCGCCAGCCCATCATCTGTAACGACGTTATCGGCTACATTTAGCCCTGCCCGCCGCCGCCCGCGCCCTTCTCCCCTGTAAATAAACCCCGGTTTTGTACGGTACGGGCACAGCGGTGTTTATCGGCGGCGGGGGGGGTTGCCTGCGCCCCGACTCGGGTTAGGGGCTTTTTGAGATGAGGAGCCAATGCGCCAGACTTCATCCTGCAGCTTTTATTGCGCAGGGATGGGGTGGGGGGTGCCAGCCCCCCGCTCAGGGTAGGGAGCAGAGGAGAGGGGGACGAGCATCTTCAGCCTCAGCATCCTCTCCCTCGCAGACGTAGGACAGCACCAGCTGCCGCGGCTCCCTGGCATCCTCTAGGTTCTCTGATAACCTGTGGCAGGGAAAAGGGGTTTTGGGGACGCTGGCTTGTCCCCTTCCAGCCTGGCCGGGCACCCCAGGGGGGCCCTAAGGGCACCTGGCCAGGCTGAGGTGGGGGACGCAGGGGCCAGCAGCGAGGGGCCGGGCAGGGGTCCCGCCACGGGAAGCGCTGCCGGCAGGATGTTTATCCAGCAGCCGGCTGGGAGCTGCAGCTGGAGCAGCTCAGGATGGAGGGAGAGGGGGTCTGGCAGCAGATCTGGCAGGATCGGGCCCCGCAGCCACAGCCCTACCTCTGCGCCCGCTGCCTGGCCCGCGTCTCCTCGTCCTCCTCCCCGTCGTAGACCACGGTGTGGCCGTGCAGCAGCATGGTCACAGTCCAGCCCTGCGTCCGCTGCGAGAGGCGGGTGTCAGGATCCATCGCCGCGCCCCTCGGGGTGACAGCCCCGGGCGCTGCGCCCACTGCCGGGCTCACCTGCAGCCAGTCCAGCACCGCCTGCACCGTCACCTCCTGCCCATCCGCCCGCATCTCCAGCCGGTCCCAGCAGCTCCACTCCCGCCCGCCGTACTGAAAAAGCAAGCGCGGGGTGGCCACTCAGCACCCGCACCCCGACCGCCCAACCCCACGGGGCAGGGACTGCCAGGGCATGAGGGCTGAGGTACAGCAAAGGGAACTGGTCTGGGGGCAGCGGGATGGGGGCAGCATGGGGGTCTGGGGGCACTGGGGAGCACAGCCATCCCCCCGGCGCTGCAGGGAGCGGGGCTGTCATGGGGTCATCGCTGCCCCTAGCCCCAGCGCACAAAGGGACCATTGAAGCTCTGCCCAGCCTCGCACAATCGCCTCTCTCACGCCCCTGGCCCCCCGACCCCGGTTCTGGCCCGAGGGGGGCCAGCAAGGCGCCGACCTCGCAGGGGCCGAGAGCTGGACGCGACCCCGCGCCGGCTGGCACGGCCGCCCTGCCATCTGCCCTCGCCGCAGGCAGCGCCGGGCTGGTGCTGGCCCCGGCTCAGGAAAGGGGGGGTTCGCACCTGGCCCTCCTGCCTTCTGCCGCCTTCTCACCTCCTGCCTTCTGCTTATCCCGCTGGGGTGGAAAGGGCTTAACCCCATCCTCACCGGGGTGGCCGCTGCCCGGCGCAGAGGGAACGCTGCTGCCTGGCCCAGCGCCATGGAAAGGGGCTTTCTGGGCGAGGCAGCCCCCGGAGGTGGGCTCCCCAGGCCCCGGTGGGACGGCAGGTCATGCCAAGCAGGCCCAGGCAAGGGACCAGGCATGAAACGTGGCGCCGGGCGTCCTCGCCGCGGGACGCCGGGGTGCCACGCGCTGCTGTGGGGACGCAAGGGCACGGCCAGCAGCATCCTCCACCCAAGGAAGGCGTCAACTTGAGGGCACCGCGGCTGGGACGGCGCAGGGCTGGGCAACCCACGGGGCGTGAGGCGGCCGTGCGGCGGCCGGGCAGCCCGAAGCGGTGCCGGAGCCGGCGTGAGGCGATGGAGACGCTTCCCTCCCCCTCTTCCTGCCCCCAGCCCTGGGCCCCTCGGGCCAATCTGGTTCCAATCGGCGCTTCCTGCCGCGCCGGAAGGGCTGCCTCGCACGCCATAAACCCCCAGACAAAGGGGCCTCTATCGCCCAGACGGTCCCAATCTGGGCCTGCCCCCGCCCCCGCTCTCCCTCTCCGGCAGAGCGGCTGCGGCCTGGCCCCCCGCCTCCGGGACCCCCGGCCCCGCTCCCCCCGGGCAGCCCTTCCCGGCCCGGTGCCAGCTGCTCGCCGGCTGCTGCAGCTGGTTTCCATAAGCCAGATGTGCGCGGCCGCCGGTGCGGCCCAGCCCCCTCTCCCCTTGGCCGCGGGGCCCGCTGTGGGGCGGCGGGGCTGCCTCAGCCCCACAGGCACCCCACAGCATCCCAAAGCCGCCGCGCACGGGATGGCGGCGGATGGGTGCCAAGGAGGCGGCCGCAGGAAGGAGCCGGTTCCTCGCTGCCTGGTGGCACGCGTCCGGCCCCCCGCATCCCCCGCCTGCACCGGGGGAGAGGGTCCTACCCGGTAGGTGGGGGGCGGCGGGGTCCGGATGCGGAGCAGCAGGCAGTCGGACAGGCAGAGGTTGGTTTTGCGGTAGCAGCTGGGGTCCCGGCACCCCCACGCCAGCTTGTAGACCTCCAGGCAGGCCAGCCCCGCCACGGCCGCCGTGGTGGTGATGATGGCAGGCACGATGCGCCCGGCGATCCGCTTGCTCTTGAGGACAGGAGGGGCGTCACCGGCTGCCCCGTGTGGGACAGGGACCCCCCCCCCCCATGACCCCACAAGCTGCCCCCTCACCGTCAGCCAGTCGGCAGGGGGGATGCCGTAGTTCTCCGCCCGCAGGTTAGACGCCGCCGTGATGAAGTCCACGTGCGTGTCATCGTCCTGCGGGGAAGAGCGTGGGGACATCAGCACCTTAGGGGGACACTGGTGCCCCGTGGGGACTAGCAGCCACCAATCCCCCCCACCTCCAGCTGCATGGGGATGCCTGCCTGGCCCTGGGTACCTTCTCAAAGTGGATGGGCTCCATCAGCGGCATGAGCCCCTCCTCGCCCCCTACCAGCTCCCGTCTCCGCTGCGCCAGGTCCTGGGTGAGCTCTGCCAGCCGCCCGCCATCTGGGGACACAGGGACCCCCCGGGGTGGCACCCTTGCCCCATGCCACAGCACAGCGCTACCCGTCTCAGTCCGGGTTCTCCCGGGTGCCGGAGCAGGGATGAGCAGCACCGCAGCCCAGCTGCCACCAGGCTGGACCTGGGACCCAAGGACACAGCCCGGGGGGGACACGGGGACCCTCACCCACAGGCGCCTGTGCCTCCTCCGGCTCCTCGGTGAGGGGGATCTGGAGCCCCTCCTGGGGCGTGAAGGGCGGGAGGACCAGGCCGCGGAGGACAGTCTGGGCGGCCGCCCGGTCGCTGCACGGCGACACCTTGTGCGCTTGGGCGAAGAGGTGGGCGGCAGCCAGGATGTACCCCAGGTGGGCGTCCTGCGGGGGACATCCAGGTGGAGCACGGCCACCCTCCGGCATCCACTGCACCCTCAGCACCGTCCCTGGTGGGGGGACCCCATGTCTCTCACGTTTTCGGGGTCAAACGTCAGCGGATGGGGGCAGCTCCTGTCCCCTGACCAGAACGGGACACCCGGGCTGGTTTCCTAGAACAGGGAGAGCAGGGTCAGGCCCGGGGACGCCGTCACCACGGCCGCAGCGGGGCAGCCGGGAGAGGGGAGGAGGTGCGTGGGGTGCCAGCCCCACGGGTGCCGCGCTCACGTGCTCCGGGGGGAAGGCGTGCAGCAGCTGGGCGATGGCGTCGTGGTAGCGGCTCTGCCAGTGCCGCCGGGCCCAGCGCACGCAGTCCCGCCAGTCCCGCGGCCGCTCACGCAGGCTGCTCCGCACTCGCTCCAGGACCTCCAGGGCCTTCCCTGCCGGCAGCTGCTCCGGGAAAGCTGGGTCTCTGCGAAACCAGGCACCGCCGCCGTTGGCCTGGGAGCGATCCGGCGGCGCGATCCGGCTGTCTGTTCCCCCCTCTCCCCATCCCCAGCGGCGGCGGGCAGCACCCCCAGCCCCACTCACTCCATGAAGTGGTTGACGTGCTCCGCTGGCAGCTGGAAGAGCTCCTCAAATTCATCGCGGGCCCACTGCGGAGGGGGAGCAGGGGTTGAGCACCAAGGTCTCCCCACACCCTTGTGCCCCTCCGGGACCCCCAGCCCAAGCCCAGGGGGAGAGAGAGGCCATGTCAGGCTGGAAAAACAGGAGCAGCCAAAGCGGGAAATGGGAAAGGAAGACCAAAGCACCAGGGTTTCCTCGCCAGGTGCTGGGGCCGGCGCGGCACAGCCTACCTGCAGCGTGTGCTGGATGGTGCTGGGAAAGTACCGCAGCGTGCAGAGCGGGAAGGTGCCGTCCTCGGGGGCGCCGGCCGGCTCCAGTGGTTTGGTGACGGCGGGCACCATGACCAGCACGTTCCCTCGCAGCCCCTCCGTGCCCGAGTCCAGCAGCGGCGTGAGGCAGCGGTGGCAGCGGCTCTCCAAGTAGGCGCCTGCGGGGAGCCAGGGGTGCTGGGGAGCTCGGGGGCACGGCCGGGGGCTCGGCACCATTCCCCTCCCTGGCACTCACGGGCCTCCAGCGTGTCCAGGGCGCTGACGACGCCGTCCAGGCGCCGGAAGAAGTCATCCCCGTAGAGCAGCTCGGTGGCAGGTCCCACCTGGTTCTGGTGAGCCCTCACCTTGATGTCGGGGTTCATGCGCTGCACGGCCGCCGCTGCCACCGCCGACTTCGGCTTCTGCCAGGGGAACAGAGGGGGTGGGCAGCTCCCCCACAGCCCTGGGGGCCCCCTTCGCAAGGGGGGGAGCTCTCGCGGCCCCTCACCGACACATCTGCCGAGCGGTAGAGGAGCTGCCGATGGAGGTTGGAGAGGGCAACGGTGTCCATGTCGGTGACGGTGAGCTCCCCGCCCGGCCCTGCCGCCAGCCCCATCATGGCAAAGTTTTTCAGCAGCTCGCAGCCGATGGCACCGGCTCCCACCTGCCGGGACAGAGCCGCTGCAGCTCCCCACGCGCCGGTCAGCCACACCGCAGCCTCTCCCGGCACCGCGGCACCCACCCCAGCTCACCACAAAGTATTTCTGGTGGCCCAGCTGCTCCTGGAAGGCGGCCCCGAAGACGGCGATCTGGCCATCATAGCGAGAGCCTCTCTGCCCGGGACAGAGGAGCCGCGTGAGCGCGGGTGGCGGCGGCACGCGGCAGGGGCTGGGCGCGCGCTCTCACCGGGGCGCAGTCCTCCTCCGTCAGCTGCGCGGCCCCCTCCAGCGCCAGGCACTCCAGGGCGTCAAAGTACAACCACTGGTCCAGGGGCAGGAACTTCCCGGTGACGGCCTGCAGCGAACGGGGCCCTGTCAGCTCCGCCACCAGCGGGGTCCCCCCCCTGTCCCTCACTCCAGCCCAGCGTCCCCAGGGAGGCGGCAGATGCCCTCTCGCCATCACCAAACACCACTGGGCGAGCGTGCCGAGCGCAACCAGTGGGACCCCAGGGCCCGGGACCCCCACCCCGCTCACCTTCAGCACCTCCTGGGCTGCCATGGCCCCGACAACGGCGGCCACGGGGCACAGGTCCCCTGCGCTGACGCTGGCGAAGGCCCGCACGACGTCCTCCTCCAGGGGACCCTGCTGCACCCCCAGGTTCCGCGCCAGCTCCAGCACCCGCTCGGCGTCCGCCTGAAGGGCAGAGGGGTGAGGGCAGGCCTGGAGAGGGTGGAGGGGGGCCGGAGGGAGCCAGGACGGGGACTCACCGACACCCTGGGCCGGGGCAGGCGTCCCTGCTCACGGCGGAAAGCGTGCAGGGCCTGGAAGGCGGCGTGCAGGCTGCGGCTGCGTGGCAGCTCCTCGGGATTTGCCACCCGGATCTTGGGCTCCGCCAGCGCCCAGCGCATGGGCTTCTGCCGGCACAGCGTCAGGGATGGGGCGCGCGCTTCCAGCTGGGGCTGGAGCACTGCGCGGCCCCATGGTGCCCCAGCCTGGGTGGCAGCATCGTGGGGCCGAGGGGGGACTTACGTGGGAGTGCACCTGGGGCACCCGAACCTGCGAGACCAGGCCCCCGCGGCGGTAGGGCGAGAAGGAGCTGGTGTTGCCGATCTCCAGCCTGAAGGCGTCTGGGGACGAGAGGGGGACAGATGTCACGCTCAGCGCTAAGGACCCACCGAGCTCCCCGACCGTGGGCCGGGGCAGCCGGGACCCCCCCGCCCTTGGGTGCCTCACCCAGCACGCGCACGGGGACGGGCTCCCGACCATTCAGCTCTGTCATCCCCTCCACGCCGGAAAACGTCACCAGGTCACCGTCGCAGAAGGGGTGGCCGCGGCTGTCCTCTGCCCCCGTGCACGTCACCACGCCTGGGTTGCCCTGAGGAGCAGGGACGCCAGGGTGGGGAAGCCACCGGAGGAAGCAGTGGCATTTCGGGGAAGCCCGCCGAGGTTGCCCTCCTACCTGGGAGATGTGCCGCACGGCGGCGCGCGCCGGGTCCCCTTCCGCCGGGTCCTCAACGACAAAGTGCCCCCCGAAGTCACAGAATAGCTGCCTGGGGACCACCAACGATGACGGGGTTTTGCCAGAGAAGCCACCTCGGGGGGGACCCCGCGGCCGAGACCCCTTACCCCGCAAGCCCCTTGGCGTCAGCCACGATGAAGCAAATGCCCCGGGCATGGCAGAAGTCCCCGACGCGGAGTTGCTCCTCCAGCGGGGACTCGGTCAGCACCACCACCTGCAGCGGGGGTCATCAGCGGGCGCCACCGTCCCGAGGGGGCCCCGGGGGCTGGGGGCACGGGCTCACCTGGAAGGAGGCGAGGAAGGCCTCCGACAGCTCCCCAGCGTGAGCTGCCACCGCCACGCGGGGGTTCAGCTGGGCCAGGGCCCGCCGGGACGCCTCGGCGCGGTTCTGGCCGACGTCGCTCTCCGCCAGGAGGAACTGCGGGGTGGGTGTGCGGCGGGGCCTCGGCTGAGGACTGCACCCGTGACGCAGGACACCCCGCGGGCCCCACCCGTAATGGTGAGGGGCACCTTAGGCTGGGCCCGTGCCAGGGACCTCCCACTCCACACCCCTCACTGGGACCCATACCCGTTACTGGGAGCCCCCCACCCCATACCTACATCTGCAACTGGAACCCCCCAGCTGCACCCATTACCATGACCTCCACCCACACCAGTATCCCATACTGGGACTCCCGTCCGTACCTCTGCCCATTAGCAGCACCCCAATCTGTACCCTTACCTGTACCCATTATGGGGACCCCCACCCGTACCCATTATGGAGACCCCTGCCTGTACCTGTGTCCATTAGCGGGACCCCTGCCCATGCCCATACCCACTACCAGGACCCCCATCCGTACCCATACCTGCTACTGAGACCCCTGCCCGTTCCCGTACCCGTAATGGAGTCCCACCCCGTGCCAGTAGCCGGGCCCCCCGCCCGGTCCCTGCAGTACCTGGTGGGCGCGGTCGGCGACGCAGGCAATGCCGGGATCGTGCAGGACGATGCGTCCGGTTCCCGCCAGCACCAGCGCCGCCGCCACCTGCGCCCCCGTCCCGCGCAGCCCCGACACCAGCGCCGCCGCCCGGGCCAGCCGCTGCGCCCCGCTGCCGCCCAGCACGTACCTGCGGGGCGGGAGCCATCAGCGGGGTCGGGGGACCCGCCCCGGTACCGGTACCGGCACCGCACGCACAGTTGCCGCGAATACAGCTGCTCCTCACTGCTGCCCGCCATGCTGGCCCCGCCCACCGCGTAAACCACGCCCCCTCAGCCACGCCCACTCACCTGGATCCCACGCCTACATTGTGAAGCCCCGCCCATCCGGCATGTATTGGGAGGCCCCGCCCACACAGAGAAGCCACGCCTATACCGGGAGGCCACGCCCACACCCGGAAGCGCTCGCTCACAATGTAAACCACGCCCACCCACAGTGAAAAGCCACGCCCACCACGGAGACCCCGCCTGCCCCGTGAACCCCGCCCAGATCCGCAAAGCCCCGCCCCCTCCCGGCAGCCCCCGGCGGGCCCCGCCCGCCCCGAGGCCCGCGGCCGGCGGCGCAGCCATGTCGGCGGTGGCGGGGGCCTGGCAGGCGCCGTGGCGGGCGCTGGGCGCGCTGGGCCGGGAGCTGGCGGCCGAGTGGGCGGCGCAGGACGTGCGGGCCGCGCTGTG
>WHYT01015039.1:14906-65555 GCA_009806455.1 Tetrax tetrax | reverse complement strand
TTTTTTTTTTTTTTTTTTTTTTTTTTTTTTTTTTTTTTTTTTTTAAATTTTTAAAAACTTTTTCTCTTTTCCAGAGCAGCCGGAAGGAGGCGTGCAGCCTGGGGCCGGCGAGGCCGTTCCAGCACCATCTCAAGGAAGAGTTGAAGCGAAGAGACGGCACAAAAACACCCCACCGTCCCCAAAACACCTCGCGGGGAGGGGGTTTTGCTTAACAGCGACCACCCCGGCCCTCCAGCAAGCCCCCCGCCCCGGCACAGTGCTGCACCCCAAAGCGCGGGCAGATGCCTCCACGCTTGGCCAAAGGTACCCCAAGCCAGTCTGACTCAACTGATGATTATTTTATGATACGTGAGAAAAATAGGATTTCTTTGATTAAAAAAAAAAAAAAAAAGAATCAAACCCCGAACCAAGAAGCCGATCCCCCCGAGGAGGAGGAGGAGGCTGGCTGTCCTCGAGGGCCCCCCCTAAGCAGCCCCAATCACCCCTGGAGCTGGCCTGCAGCACAGCACTGTTCTCCCCCTCCCCAAAACTACACATCCCACTTTTAGGTATAGAGCAGATTAAATGTAAAAACTTAAAACATCGACTTCAGAAAGTCCCTTGGATTTAATTATTTTTAGGCTACCTTTCATGTTACGTCCTGTAGCTAGACACACGTGAATAGAAAAAACAGTACAGTTAGTGTTAAAGGCAAACAGCGGAGACTCAGAGTGCTACCCCAGTGCTGCCTGCTCCTCCCGACCCGGCCCCTGTCCCGTCCCGTCCCGATCCCCCTCCCTGCCCGCCACCCCGGCCCCGGCCAGAAGCCCAGCCGCCGGGAAGGCGTGTTTGAGCCGAGAATTTTTTGTTTCTATGAATAAAATAAAACCAAAGCTTGTTAGGCAAAAATAAAACAAGTGTCCCCCCGAGTCCCGCGAGCGCTCCGGTGCGGCGGGTGCAGCCGGGGAGGGCCTGCTGGGGAGCGGGCTGGGGTTTCGGGTTCCCGGCTGGCGAGGGGGCTGCCGGCCCACAGACAGCACTGGTGTGGAGCTGGAGGCCCCTGCTCCCCTCCGAGAGCCTCCCGTTCGTTAAGGGGGGACGTAGGGCGGCGGGGACCTGTATGGGGTCATGTTCTTCGGGCGGGAGCCTTTCCCCTCCATGGGTGCGGTGAAGGGGGGGGGAGGCTGGTAGGGCGGCGCGTTGGGGTCCTCGTCCCGCAGCGGCGTGTACTCCCCGATGGTGTCCTGGTTGAGCGGCGTGGTCTCCGGCATGCTCTGGTTGGGGTACTCCGGTGGGGGCAGCGGGGCTTTCTCCTCCTGGAGGATGAGGGGCATGCTGGAGGACGGCGGGGGCTTGGAGTCATCCAGCTCGTCGGCGAAGATGATGGGCACGCCTTTCTTGATGAAAGTGGCCTGGTCTTCGATGGTCAGCTTCCCTTTCCTCTTCTTGCGGTAGCAGATCATGGCGATGATGCCGGCCACGAGGAGGATGGCAGCCACCACCACGGCGGGGATGACCGTGTGCAGGTAGACGTCGTCCTCGCTGCTCTTCTCGGGGTCTTTGCCCGCCGCCACCGTCGGCGTTGCCTCCGAGATCACCCTTCCGTCCTTCGTCACGGGGATGAACTGGATGTGCCTGCAGCTGCCGGAGCCGACCACCGACACGTTCAGAGGCTTGAACTCGGGCTGCAAGACGTTGGAGAAAGCCAGGCTTGGCCCACCAGAGTCATCAGCGATTCTTCTGCTCAAAGTCCGGATCTGCTCCCGGGGGCAGGGCTCCAGGGGCAGCGTGTTGTTCGTCCACTCCACTACGATGGAACCTTTGGAGATGTCCTGCACCGTGATGGTGCTGCTGTTCCTGTCGCCAAACGCCAGAGCCAGCTTCTTCACCAGCATGATCTTCTTATTGATGTCGTTCACCACCGCGTTGTGGTCTCCTTCTAGCCTGGCCTTGAACTTCACTGGAGACTTGTCCCCGTGCGGACGCTTGTGGACGTGGATTTCGAAAGCATCTACGGCAAAAAGCCCGCCTTTGTCGGTCGCGTACATGAAGTACTCGTGCTTCCCGATGTGGTTGTGGTCCGGCATGCCGTACATGAGCTGGCTGGTGCTGTTGAACTGGACCCAGGAATTCTCCTCGATCATCTGCTGCTCCTTCAGCTTCAAGGTCAGCTGCAGTTTGTCAGTGGTGGTATCTTCCTTGTCGTAGAAGGTATCTGACGGTATCTTAACCTCGAAGTAGGTGCCCTCCCACGCGTCGACCCTGTCGATGTGGTTCGTCAGCTTGGGCGGCTCATTTGGCTCCCAGGGCCGGGGGATCCCGCTCGCCGTGGTGCGCACGCGGGTGGGAGGGGAGGCTGTTGTCAACTTGGAGATGGGGGATCTGGTTGTGCTGGGAGGCTTCGTCGGACGGGGTGTTTTGGGTCTTCGAGTGGGCCTTCGCGTCGTCGCCGTGGAGGAATCTGTGGTGGATGGCGTGGCTGGCTTCAGAGTGGAGACTCTTGGTTTTTTTGTGGTAGTTGTGGGCGGTGTGATCACCGCCGTGGGCTCAACGTACCCAGGCATGGTGGGGCGGATTGGCACGGTGGCCGTGCCGGTGCCTTCCGCTACCCTGGTTGGCTGGATGGGTCCCAGAGTGGGCGTCTGGACGATGGGGCCCCTTGTTCTGATGGTGACCGTAGGCTTCCTCGGCAGCGGTATGGGCTCCCGGGCAGGGGGTGCCGTCGTCTCCGTGGGAGGCGCGATGGCAGGCGATGTCGGAGTGGGGACGATCCTGGTCGGCGGTTCTTGTGCGGCGGTGGTGGGCGGCCCGATGGCAGTCAAAGGCGTCGGGGTGGCGTTGATTTGCCGCCGCATCCTCTTCGGGAGGTGAGGTTTCTTGTTAGCAATGTGCCAGCCAACAACAGGGTAGCCGAGACGGGCAGACATGGTTCCTTCCTTAGCCGGAGCCTCCACCTTGCTGATGTTGGGGACGTTGTTCTGGCTCAGAGAACATCCCAGCTTCCACGAGAGTAAGGCCCCGTTTTCCACCACCTTCTTTGCATTTCCCGGGCCAGCCATGAAGGCTGACATGTCGAAGAGTCTGTTATTTACAACAGGAACCAACTTCATGTTATGAAGTTCCACTTCCGAGAAGCTTCTCATTCTGCTTAAGAGTTCAATCCTCTGCTTTGGTGTCATTTTTGTTAGGTCGGCGTCCAAAATGACAGTCAGGATAGTGACTGGCTCTTCCGAGCCGCACACAAACGGCGCTGCGTCACCCGTGTCTTGGGTGGCCGCCCGCACCGACTGAGGCTCATTGTGGTCTTCTTGGTGGACCTCAATGGAGAAGACGTTTGCAGTCTGTGGCACGTAGCTCCCGTTTGGGAAGGGCTGCAGCGTGGTCACGGAGATGTAGTGGACGCCCTTGTCCGTGTCAAGGGGCAGCCCCTCCAGGGAGCTGCTCTCCGCGTTCCAGTGTAACCAAGAAGGCAAGGAGTCCTTCCCAGCTTCGGAGATCTACCAAATAAGAAAGAGAAGAAGGTGCTTTTAGAAATACATCATTAGGGCAGGTTCTAGAAGCATTAAAGGATTAAATAAAAAAATCTGAAGCATAGCAACTGGGGAGGGAACAACCTGGCCAGAGCAGGGCAGCCTGTGTCTCCTCCTCATGGTGTCAAGGACAAGCTCCGTAGGGTGTGCTGGTCCCAAGGGGTTTAAGGAGCTGCAGGAGGTCATCAGGTCCTGCAAAGGTCCCTCACCTGTCCAACTGCTAAGCACAAGCAGTTCATTTTCTCCAAGGGCAGAAGTAGAGCTTAAGTCACGGGGCCAGCTATGAAGCTGAGGGTGAAGTTATGTGATACCGCAGAGCTGATCCAACACTTGCCCTCCTCCTGCTCCTTCTTCTTCCTCTCCTACCCCTGCTGTCGTGCTGCTTTCCTCACCTGATGACTCTTTGCAAGCCCACTGCTCCAGCAGCTCAGCAGAAATGTTTTCTCTGTTAACTTTCAGCTTCATTCCGCTGTCCCCAGCAGCCAGGCGGAGCCGGAGGGACCAGAAGCTGGCAAGCTATCGCTCGGAGTCCCCTGCCCGGCGGGAACACACCAGCTCTCAAAAAGCAGCAGTAAATCCCAAGAGCTACGCCGCCGCTGGAGACACGGTGTCCTCTTGCGCTGCCAGAGGGATGGCACGGTGGGGGCTGAAGGAGGGGGGCAAACCTGACATCTGGTCACTGCGATGGCCAGCGCGGGCAGGCAGGGACACTGCTGGGCATTACACAGGGCAGTGCGCCGGCCTGGCTTTACGCTCAAAGTTAGTTTAAAACGAAGGATTTCACTTTCATAACTTGCTTCTGCAGACTAGAAAGAAGAGGCGGCTTTGGCCCAGACCACAGGCACCTCAGGACTCCAACGCGCTATTTACCACCTCTTTTAGGTCAACAGCAACGCTTTTTTTTTTTTTTTTTCACACAACTTGTGGCGTGGATTAGCGAAGCACGGTTCAAGAGCACAAGCCTCCCCTTCAAACTGGGCGGTCCAACCGCCGGGCCAAGGTACACAGCGATGGGATTTCCATACTCTCCGGAGGAGTGAGCCTGCAGTAACCTCACCGGCCACCTCCTCTTCCCAATTTATCCATTTGTGCCTTTCGGAGCCCACTCTCCTCTTCCAACTTCAGATCCCCTTCCCAGCCAGCCCAGGTCTAGACCCTGTGGGTCTCCTGGCCGTTTTGCTCATGCAGAGAAGACCCCAGTTCTCTCTGAAATGTCACCAGCACAGCTGACGCTCTGTCAAGGTGCTCCTCACCCTGCGCAGGGGAAAGCCACGTGTGTCAGAGCCCGGGGGTCTCCTGCCTCTTGCCAAGGGCGGATGCAAACTCCCAAACTCCCTGTTCCCAGCAGCTGCCGTCTGTCAGTCTGCACGGTGGAAGGGGTGACACTGCCAGCTTGGTGGGCCGTGACATTTCCCCGGGCTGTAGATACCCCAGGGCGAGTAACTTGAGCTTGGCCACCTCCCAGGCTCAGAGGCATTTGGAAAGTGCCCTGGCTGGGCTTTCCAGAGCTCTCTGCGAGGTATCTCCCCCTACACCCAGAGGAAACAGGACATTTTGGGGCCCAAGGAGACAGATTTAGCATCCCAGTCGAGGCTCTGGGCTTGCTGCAGTCCGATGCAGAGCTGCGCTCCAGCTCCGCTCCCAAAAGGGTGCTTTGGTTACTCTGCAATTCCATAAAGCTCATACATATTTCATAATTTACCCAAATGCAAAGCTGGGCGAGGAGCTTTGCAAGGAAACCTGCCTGGCAGGAGCGCCCCCGCGTCCGACAGCGGGTGCAGAAATGGGGCTGGACTCGCCCCACTGCCGAACCACAGATCCCGCTGGGGAAAACCCCTGGGATGGACAGACGGAGAGTGATGCCTGGGGCTGGGCAGGCTGGAATCCTTGGTACCTCTCCCATCCTCCCAGCTGCAGCCAGCACAGCGAAAGGCGGGGCAGAGGGGGTCACAGACTCCCCCCCTGCTGCGGGTTTCGGCACACTGAAGGGTCCGGATGCGCAGCTCTGCAAGGATAACCTCAGGACCCAAAAGTCTTTCGGCCAGAGCAGCACGAGAAAGCTTTTGTGCAAGAGCCGCAGAGCGTTTCGGCCACGACCGAAGGGGCAACACCCTCATTCCTCTGCTCTGCGAAGGACCAGCCCTGCGTTCAGCCAGCCTGGACAAGCTGAGAGCACATCATGAGACACAGGCTGGGCACAGTTTATAGAGCAGAGTTTAAAGTTAACTCCTCAGCAGCAATATCCGAGAGCAGGAAATTAAGATTCCTGCTTACACCAGCCGGAAAAAGCCACCCCACGGGCCCTACACCCCAAGGTATCCCACCCAAACGGAGGTGCTGAGATGTGACTGTCCTTCCACTCAGCTCTGCTGCTCACCCGCGCGTCTGGCAGGGAACAGTGGGTTCTGCGTGCGCTCGCCCCCCTCACTGCAGCAAGAACAGGAGCTGTTTTACCCCAGCCAGCCCGCAGGGAAAGCAGCCCTTCACCCGAGACAGGCACGCGGAGCCAAGCCTTCCTCCTGCGGGAACAAAGGACCACATTGTCCTTCCTTGGACAACGGCAAGGTCTGCTCCTCCCCAGCACTTGCCTTCCTTCTTTTAAAAAAGTGTAATTTCATTGCACCCTTACAAAAGTGAGATGCTAGGACAGTGCCCAGTGCAATCCAGCACTTACATTAGCAGGAGCTGGATGGTGCCATTCTGTCCCCTTGTGCCAAAATGAGCCTGCTGGGGAGGAGGAAGGGCAGGGTTGGGCACACGTTAGGAACAGAACCATAAGGAACGAGGACAGAGCCGCAGCATTACGGAGGCTTACGCAATCAATAACAAAACAAACATTAATAGTGAGTGGTGAAATGCACGCTGAAGGTGTGATTTCAGGCTACGTTGGGAACAAATCTTCCCCTTCCATGCGCTCTGTGAAAGCCCTCAGTTACAGGATCGCACACTCTGTGCAGAGCTCTCCTGTGAGCCGGGGATTTTGGCTGCTCCCTCCTCCCTGGGCACGGCGCGTGACTCGAGGAGGAGATGTACAGGCAGCGTTACCTTTAATCTCCTGTCACAAGGCGATTCTCTCTTCAGCCACGTCTGCTCCTGTGCTGGGGAGCCCAACTCACTTCGGAAAGGTGGCCAGAAGGACAGTCTGAACACGTCCGCTTGGAAAATAATTTTTAAGCTACAGTTTACACGTGAGCTGACATTCCTAAGGGCCCACGCTAAACAACAAAACTGCAGCTAGACAGATTCACGCCGAAAACTAGGCTCTCCCGAAAAACAAGAACAGGCCAGGCAATCACCTACTGGGACAAGTTGTTCCAGCAGGGATGCAGTGGCTGCAAAACACTTATAAACCCACTGAAACTTGATTTTCAAAAAGCTGAGCTAGTTCAGCTGTACTCAACTTGTTTTCTAAGGTTTCTGCAAGAGGTGATGAAGAAAATAAAATTTTGTGTTTCACGCCCCTAAAACCCATGGAGATGCCCGTGCCTCCCCTGGGAAATCCTTCGGAAGGCACCAAGTCGCCAGCGCTCGATGCCATGGCTCTGCTTTAAACGAGGCTACTGCCCCAGCAGCAGAATTCATCCATGTTTGCGTGACAAAGGGAGAGCCCAGCAAGATTAGAGTAGATAATCAAAGCAGTTATCGGGCTGAATAAAAATACTTGTTCCTAAACGAACGCTAGTGGGTCTGTCCTGGTCACTGCTGTGTTTGTGGTGGTATGAAACCGGGAGTGGGGAGCCCTGGACTCTGTTCTTCCAATGTTTCCTTCAAATATTGCTTCAAAGGGTATTTGTTAAGGCTGCACGTAGTTAATGATTTGGGATCTCTAGTTTTCATGTAAAAAGTTGCCCAGTTTTCTAGGTATGCAATAAATATCAGCCTAAAGCCCTGCCATTTCCCTCAAGGGGTCTGGTTTCAAAATAACTCTTCCGTTGCTCAAAAAAAAAAAAAAAAAAAAAAAAAAAAGGCTGCTTTTGTTTTCCCATCATTTGAGATAATTTTAAATGAACGCTTATCGGCTAAAGATTACACAAGCCAGGCAGTGTACTGAAGACCATTAAAAAATTAGCCATGTTCAGGATTTTAAATGCATACAGCGGTCTGGCTGGCTTTGAAGACCTTGTTCACAAAGTTCTTTCGGATACGCATGGGCTGTTATTTTTAGGCCAAGCCAAGAGCAGACAGCTTATGAAAGAAGATAGCTTGGTTTGATTTGTTGTTTTAAACTGAGATCTTAGAGCCCTGCAGCCAGCAAGACAAAGATAAGCAAACAAGCAGCGAGCAGAGCCGCTGCCTCTGAGGGAATTCAGGCAAAAACCGCATTCTTGCCTACAAGAGTGCCCTCTAATCCTCCAGGTATTTAGTCCTCCTCCTCATGGGGAATCCTCCAAAAAGGAGGCAGCGAGTCGTTTACCAGGAGACAGGTACTGTAGGATCCCGCCATATGTCTCCCTTTGGCAGACCGCTATGAAATCCTCCCGGCCCTGGAGGTATCCGATGGGATTTGCCCGTGGGCAGCAGCAGCCAGGGACTCGGCTCCTTCCTGCGCCCTTTCAAATCAGTCCTGAAAAAAATCCCGTTTTTTTTTGGGCAAGGGGTGAGCACGGATATTCCTGCAGCTCTGCCACATCTCCCCCTGCCCCCTTCTCTTCCCCGTGTCCAGCTGTTGCTGAGAGACGGACCTTGTGCCAGGGATTTCACTTGGAGTATAATTACTGATGACAATTTACTGTACGACCAACTCCCCTCCTGGGTTCGGCGTTACCCTAACGCACACGGCCAGTAATGAAAAATACCCCGGCTGCGCCCTCTGCGCCTCCGAACAGGAGGCAAGCTGAACTCTGCGCAGGCTGACTGACCTCCTGGCTGTTAAACCACCGCGGCAGCGCTCAGCCTTATTAACCAGGGGCAGGGGAAAGAAAATGGAAACTGGAGAGACAATTCCAACGCAAATACAGCTGCGGAGAAAGAGCTGTTTGCTTAAGCCCAAGCTTCATCTTAACCCCCTGCTAACGCAGTAGCACAGTTTTGGCAGCAGAAGCAACAGGCAGTCTCAGCCCCGAAGAAGATAACGTGGGCAGGCAGGTTTTGGGCTGCCTTGTCCCGCGTGGGCCAGACAAGTGGCGGTAGAGAGACGGGTTTCACGCACACTGCAGTGCTGCTGGGAACGTGGCACTGCAGGGATTCGCGGTGCAGAGAAACGATGAGAACACGAGGCCTGCAGGCTCCGCAGCAGAGGATGGCGTCCTCTTTTGGTAGGCGCTCTGCCCGTTAGGCCAACTGTGGTTCCTCTTCTCCTTCACCAACGTGAAGATGGAGCCAGTGACTGCAGGTGTGGGCTGTGTTTGTGGCCACACTGCCCGGGTACCACTGCCCTGAGCAGGTCCCTGCTGCACTGGGACAGGGAACATGACAACTCAAGGTAGAAGCTGGAAAATCCTCAGACCACAACGGCCGTGAGTCTTTGGCCCCAAGGAACAGCCCCCACAGGTAGGCTTGCCGGTATGTAACCAGATGACCACACAAGGAGGAGCCTCCAATCTTACATCCTTTCCTCAAATATATCAGAACTGCAAACCAGGACATCAGACAGGTCTTGCCTAGAAGCACAAGTCCCAGAAAACAGCGGTGAAAGAAGGATGGGCACTGCTTGGAGCCTTCTGCGCGCCAGGCACAGCAGCAGTGGCACCACACAGTGCTGCGCTTTGGGAAGGCTCAGTCTGAAGAAAGAAAAGTTGCATTTATTTGGCACAGTGAGCAGGGAGGAATCTAACACACAGGCTTCCCTGCAGAGGGGACTGTGATACCAGCCAGCATTTTTGGGTATCCTCAGCAGACAGAGCTCTTCTGAGCTGCTGCATGCCTGGGACAAAAGGCGCAGGAACTCACAGACAAAACCAAGCAGCTCCAGGACATTTCATGCAGAAGCATCTGCCCCTGAAAGTCTAAAAACAGCCCAGAGACTTCACTGGCTCTCAGAAGTACGTCAGCCTCACTGACCCAAGTCTTCATGACCAGCAGGAGCACACCACCTCCGTTCAGAGACTGAGAGCTGTATGGGAACAGCCGGAAACTGGCGCTTCCTTTGTGCCCAGGGTAGGTCAGGACGGTTGAACTAACTCCGCGTTTCAGCTGCTCCCAGCGAAAGCCCTGCAAAGCTCTTCCTGCACGTCCCCGTACACTGAAGCTGCTGCCTTAGAAAAGCCTTTCAGCTCAGAAAGCCGAGCTACGGGACAGCAAGGCTGCAGAGGCTGTACCACAGGTCCTGGCCCTCAACTTCAAGTTTAAACTTCAGTCCCTGAAGGACTGACAAAGCTACCTGAAGTAGCCGCTCTACTTCTACACACTCATGAAAACCTGAACGAGAAGTTTGTGTCTAAATCTGCATTATCCAGCCATGGTACGGGCACGCGAAGCCTCATGCACAGCGAGCAGCTCCCTTCCTTTGCGGATGCAAGCGTGGGGCCGTGCTTTGCCTCACCAACTTCTTTACGACTGGTAAAATGGCTTCGCAAGGGCGCAGGCTGAGGCAGCTAGGCCCAGCTCCTGCCGTCCTCGCATACTCCTACCATGACGGCTTCTCTTCCAGATGCGCCTCTGTGTTTGCTGTAAGGGCACTATTCAGCATCCCACTCTGCCTGGGCAAAGGGAACACAACAGCTGTTTCACTGGGAGGTCACTACAAAACATTGAGTGTCCCAAGAAATCCTCCTTTCATCGGTCCGTGCAAGCAGCTTGGAAGGATTTGTTTAGCCTTATTGTTGGAGCGGGAAGGCGCAGCCCGCCCGCGCCAGGGCTGGGGTCAGCACAGGCTGCCCACACCCCGCTTTCTCCCTTGTTCACGGGGTGAGCGCGGAGCAGGAAAAGCCTCAAACAGCTTAAAAAAAAAAAAAAAAAAAAAAGTTCAGCCGGCCTCTTCTTTCAGTGCAACTTCTAATAAGTGAAATGCCAAAGGGAAGCAAAAATACCACACAGCAGGGATGCCAAGTGCTGGGGGTTTAGTGCTGCCGCCGCGCAGCTAACCAGCCCTGGCAATTTATCCCTGCCATCAGCAGATTGCTGGAAAGGCGGCATTCAAGAGCACGGCAAGGCAAGGCGAGCCAGATCCCACAATCTCAGGTCAGTTCCTTCGCAGGATTCTCCTCACCGTCGCATTCCTCAGTCTCCCTGGATGCTGAGAGCAACAAGCCATAAGAGCAGGACAAAACAAGGAACTTCCCAGCCCGTCTGAAAAGCTGGTTTATAATTAGATTGAGTCACATTTTCCACTCCTCCAAATTCAGAGCTTGTTACTAAGCGCGTACTGAAAATGCCAAATTCCCCGACTCGGTCTGGCTGCAGGAAAACGATAAGCAGCCCCCTCAGCCCCCCAGCAGAAATCTTATCAGGTCATCTTATCGCTAAGATTGCAGCCTGGCAGCTAAGCAAAGCCCTGCCCAAGAACTCCTTTGCCTGGACCTGTTCCAGGCGCTGCCATGTATCCCAGCGCGCTCCGCCTCTAAATAGCCGCTGTTGCTGCACCTTCTGGTTCAGTCCAAGCCCAGGAAAAGCTGCAGGCCCCAGGGATGAGGTGAAGCTCAAATGCTTTGACACAGAGAGCCTTTTACGATACCCAGCTTGATGGCACAGCCCCTCAGGAGCACTCTTTGCTTGTCTCCCTCCTTTGAGAAACGCCGCTTTAATAAAGTTCACATGCAGTTGAAACTATTTGAAATAAGTATCTTTGCAAGGGGGGGAGGGGGGGGGGCGGTAACCACCAAACCAACAGTATTTTGTGGTTTTCTTCCCTGAAAGCGAGTGTGTCCTGGCACTGCAGGCTGATTGCCGATATCCAGCCCTCTCTTCGGGGTCAGCGCAGGACCGAGGCGCGCAGCACAGGTACTCGATGTCAGGACTCCTGCAACCCAGCCTCCTCAGATCCCGTTTATAAAACAGGCCCCTGAAGTCTGACGAGAGTAAAGCTGTTCCATAAAAGCCACTTCGATAGACAGCACATAGAACAACCCTTGGAAAATCAGGCTCCTGCTCGGAAGGCAAGGCTCCTTTTCCCCCAGATTAATATCCAATGCTCTGCTAACGCCACAAACCCACTGCACAGCTGCACCACGTAAGTCAGCTACGTGAGTTAATTTAGCTGTTCTAATCACTTTGCTGCCAGCTATGTTTGCATACAGTGACAGCTTCCTGGGGCCCCCACTACATGTTTTATCTGTCTTCCCAACAAAGCCCTGCTGAGACCATGCACTTCAAATCCAAGAACAACCAGGAGCCAAGTCTCTGCCAAGAACAGTAACTTAGCTGTGCTCACCTGAGAGCTTCTTAGCATCGGCTAATGAACCCGAGCAGATCTGCTCTGTGGGATCCATCCCATACCTAACACTCCAGGATGAAGGCGGATTGGCAGCTTTACCTATCCAACAGATTACATCCTGCACGCAGGATGGAGGTAATCATCATGTAAATGCCCTCCTTTGTGTGGTTTTTCTTGCACAGGCCAAGGCCAGTGAGAGGGTATCATCACCAGTGGGATGCAACGGCCACCATCCCAAATGTTGACAGAGGTGCTATCAGTCTCACTGTCCTCACCTTGATTTGTGTCCTCACCCAGGCAGCGATAGGAGGCTTAGAAAATGATTATCAGAGGGCTGGAGCACCTCTCCTGTGAGGCCAGGCTGAGAGAGCTGGGGCTGTTCAGCCTGGAGAAGAGGAGGCTCCGAGGAAACCTTAGAGCGGCCTCCCAGTGCCTAAAGGGGGCTGATTGTAAAGGTGGGGCCTGTTACAATAGGACGAGGGGTAATGGTTTTAAAATAGAGGGAGGTAGGTTTAGATTGGATATTAGGAAGAAATTTTTTACACTGAGGGTTGTAGAACACTGTCCCAGGTTGCCCAGAGAGGCGGTGGATGCCCCATCCCTGGAAACATTCCAGGCCAGGTTGGCCGGGGCTCTGAGCAACCTGATCTGGTTGGAGATGTCCCTGCTCCTGGCAGGGGGGTTGGACTGGGTGGGCTTTAGAGGTCCCTTTCCACCCAAACCAGTCTGGGATTCTATGAAAACAGGACAACCAAAGACCAAGATCAGCACTGCAGAATCAACAATCCTGCACCTTGCCTAACGTCCTCTTTTGGGACCTCAAGACTGAAGCAGAAGAAACTATAAATGCGGATATTTCAGCTGATGGCAAGATGTCTGAGCCAAAGTCAGGCAGACATGGAAAAGAAAACAATTCTAGGATATATCAAACACGGTTATTTATAGAAGAGGAAAGGAAGTTTTGATGCCTTTATATGAGGCTCTGGTAAAATTTCATCTAGAGTACTTTCTGTAGTTGTGGTCATGCAAACATAAGAAAAATAAACCCAAGCTAGAAGAGGTGCAGAAGACAGCTGCAAAAGATGAGGAGAGGAAAAGAAAGCTTATTTTATGAAAAAGACTAAAGAGGCTGGCTAGCTTAACCTAATAAAATCAAGACAAGGGAATATGCCTGTCACTTATAAATACATAAAGGAAGTAAATATGATGAAGGTAAAATTGATTTAAGCTAAAGGGCAGCACATATAAATATTTCTAGCCATCTCTAAATTTAGGGTGGAAGCTGCATTTTTAATCAGAGCTGCTTCAAACGGAACAGGAAATCCACCTGGTCTTTGGCCCAAGCATCATCTGTTCTTCAACACCAGGACACAGCTGAGAGGTATCAGCTCAGACTCCACTCGGTCTTTGGTGGAAACAGGGTAAGGAGATCATCAGGCCAACGGCAACCCATCAGGGTGAGGGTACCAGCACCAACACTCACGGTTATCCGGTTATCCTGCTCCCAGCCAGCACCTGCCAGGAGCCAGTGGGAACCTGCACAACCTCGCCCTGCCGGTCTGGACAGCAAGGGGGGTGTACGACACGCGGAGATCCGATGTTTTAACCCAACTCTTGTAAAAATGCCAAGGTTTTGGTGCAGCAGGAAGGGCTGCAAGCTGTTAACCCTTTTGGGAAGGCGCAGCAAAAAGCTTTCGTGTCCAAGGCACCTTCCGACACCAGGAGGGCATGCACTGACAAGCCTTACTGCAGGCAGGAAGCTAAAGGACAGCATCCGGACTGAACTGCCACCACGTCCAACAGCTGGAACAGCCGCAAGCTGCAGCCGCCCTTCAGAGGAGACGTTAATGCTTTAGCAAGGAACGCTTCCCGCTCAGGAAGACAAGGCACAGGGAAAGGGGGTTTCTAGCTGCCAGCGATGAGCTACAGCAGCCTCAAAGCCTTGCTGGCAGCCAATGGAGCAACATGGAAACAAGACTCAGATTAAGACACAAGGTCGTTTTTTTTTACTTCTTTTTCTGTGTGCCCATCTTTGCAGCTTGAGCACGTTAGAATAAACTTGCTTTTTTACTTCACCACAAGGTCTCACCTGATCCTAAGCAGCTTGGGGGCGGCAGGGAAACACCGGCGACCGCTGGCAGGAGCGCATACCTGATCACGCACAGAGCCCACGCGTCTGTGCAGGAGTGCGTGCCTGCGAGGCGCTCCTCCGCCACGCTGCAGATGCCTGGCGTTGTTTCCATCCCACAGCCGGGTTTGCAGAGAAAAGTATTTTGTCTACAGTCGGCTGGAATCTGCTAACAAGCGGGGAGAGGATCTGAGAAGCAGCTTCAAGGCGATCCCCACCACAAAACAAACCGAGCCTAGAAATATCAGTGGGAATTATCTTGAAATGAAGCAATCACACCTTCTTCAGGCTCCAGATGGGAAGCTCCTGGGAGTTGGGGACATCAACTGTCAGCTTTGTTTTTTTTTTAAAAGAAATTATAGCAAATTTCTTCAAAATTTAAGGAGACTAAGTAAAGGCAACCACATCTCATTGTAAACTCTGACCCACCGTTTCATCTCAAAGGGCACAGCCCTTACTCCTTGTTATTGGGGTTTAAGTACCCCAGTCAGCGAGACCCAGGAGTATTATGCTTTTACTGCTCTGGCTGAGAAATGCAAGGCAGCCTGAGAAAAAGACCAGAGCAGCTTGTCCTCAAACTTCCCAGTAAAACAAAAATGCACCCCAGCACCCAGAAGAGCCCACACAGTTCTGGCTAGCCAGGAATCAAATCCCCGTAGCAAAGGTTGGCTGGGCTCAGCACCAGCACGCGTTCTCTGCAAGAGGAGAGACCTTCCAGATACACCGGCTAAGCGAGGCTGCTGGCAGTGTCCTAGAGCCACTGCACTTTTAAAATCAATTTCAAGGCGAACAGATGCAACGGGCGAGCCCGCGGACGAGCGTGAAAATCGCTCCCAGTGTTTGCAGAACTATGCACAACCAGCAACTGTTGGGTCCCGCTCCAGCACGGCCCATTCGCGTCTCTTCAGGCATCTGTTGGTGTCAGCAAACACGCCTCGACACCAAAGCAGCAGAGATATTGTTCAAAGCTATCAGGTAGGGTGGAAATAACCTATCAGGGTTTTCCTGCGGCTACTGGAGCTATCACAGATGGCTTTTGTGCCAGGAAAAGGAGACGGAGGAAGCTGTGGTGTTATACAAACACTGAAAATTATTCTTGCTATTAAAGTAGCTATCAGGCAACGCCAGAACAAGCCACTTCGATGCAAAATCTCAAACCAAAGTGATCGTTTCCATAACACGAGATCTTGGGCTCACCACACCCATCTGGACGCGTGCAGCTGAGCGCTCTGCAGGTGCCCGGCGCTTGGAAAACAGGCGGTGGTTAACGCAGGGAGGCACCACTGCCTCCCTTCGGAGCCAGTCTCCTCGGTCGTCGGCAGTTAAATGTCACAGCCTTTGCTCTGAAACCAGCCCGCCTCCTTTCCCGACTCCTCCAGCCACGGGCTCACCCACCACCTTCCTCCTCCGCATCTGACCGCCTGTCAACAACAGACACATTCTTCAGATTCTCTGCCTACCGCTGGTAGGTCGCGGTCCCAGCACCCTCGCTGGAGCCAGCGAGATCACGTATCGGGATGGAGATATTTGCGTGACTGCACGCAGAGCTAAAACAAACCGCCTTCAAGGAGAAGCTGAGGTGTCAGACTTTCTCCCGACCTGCTCTCCAGCTTCCTCTGATCTTCTGAGACACACCAGAAGGTTGTCTTTTTACAATGTTTTCTAAAAATGGATTTTTAAAACTATTTTTCAGTTTTGCTCTCTGAAAAAATTTCCAAGATTGGAAGGTAATTCTGTTCTCTTTTAAAAATGGAATTTTCTGAACTCCCCATGATCCAAGCAAACAGATGCTAAGAAGACAACTTCTCAGCGCCCTCCCAGAAAAGGACTAAAGATGAGCAAGTGTGCGTTTGGCAGCGTGCCTACCTTCCTCCTAGCTATTCTGACACTTTCTTGCCCTCAGGACCAATTCCACAACTCAGTTTTCAGGTCTCTGCAGCGCCAGGAGCATGAGGGCAAGCTAGATAAAAAGAAAGGCTCCCATCTTTCCCAAGAGGGGTTTGGGACGAGGTCAGGAGAGACTGTGTCAAAGGCAGCCCAGAGCCCCACTGGCACAAGCAGCAATATTTGTTTAGCAATGTTTTGTTACCACAGTGAAGCAAACTCCCCGAGCCTCAGGGCCACAGTCCCAGGGAATCTGTGGTTCCCCAGACCCCGAGGCAACATCTTATGAACCATCGTTCTGGGACAGAGCATCTCACAGTTCAAATACAACCAGCAAACCCAATCACTCATCCCTATGGAGAGAAGTCTCCTCTCTTCATTATAAAAGAAAGGAACTGAAAACGAGCTGCAGGGAGTGGCATTTCTCACCTGGACGATTTCTCCATTGGAAGCAATTAAATCCGTGGGGATGGAGACTCTGAAGAAGCGTCCCACCACCGCAGAGCTGTCCGGTATGCCCACCACAGCCGGCACAGTCTCCCGGAGGTCCGAGAGCACGGAGTGCATGGAGGCCTCCAGCTGGTTTTCCCAGTCCCGAACCACTTCTGCCGGCTCGCTGGGCCAGTGGCAGTGAGCAGAGGCCGCCAGCAGCAGCACGGGGAGCCAAGTCCTCCCCAGGAAAGGGGGCTGCAGTAGGCATCCAACAGTCATTCTTCCCGGCGGCCTCAGCGACGGTGCTCCAGCCGGAAAGGGGATTACAGGGAAGCTGCCGGCACCGCAGCGTAGGCAGGGGATCCACCAGTCCTTCACAGCAACCTCATCCTAGGAGTCCTGGGAACCTAGTTAAACACAGGAAACCCAATCAGCACGTTAATTATGATATCCGAGCCAGCCAGCTAACACACACAGACCTCCCAGCAACGGGCAGAGGGCTGCCTACTACGCCACCCTCTTTGTTTCAGCTCTTTGATTTAACTGGAAGAGTCACCACTACCATTAAAGAGAGCAAGAGCTGCTCAGCTCCTCTTCTGACGCACAGCATCTCTAGAGAAACAAGATCCTCCTGCTTTTCCATGCACGCAACCATGTTTTTGCTGCTCTGGAACCACAGCATCCTGAGGTAGCCGCAGGTAGGGAGATGGCGCAGATACAACTGAGGCCGAGACAGCGCACAAGCTGAAGTCAGGCTGGCGCATCAGTGGATTTAAACACCAGTTACCCAGTGTGAAGACCCAAGAAACCTTCAGTAACTCCAAAGCTGCCATCTTTACAGCTTGATGCACGACGGATGCTTCTGCTCCTCTGACCATTAAGCCAGGTCTCCTCTCTGTTCCAGCTTCTGGTATTAGCGTGTTTAGACTTAATTTGGGGGCCAGCAATATGCACCCCACAAATCAGACTGCAGTAAGCTACACGCACGCTGTGTCCCACACTGCTACCCACCTTCCAGCTCCCTCCCATCCCCACGCTCCACCACGAAACATCTCCAGCTCTCGCTCACTTTGTTCTCCCAGAGCAAACCCAGCCCAACCTCTAACCTCTGTCTCCCCGTCTCCGAGCGCAGCTCTGATTTATTTCAGCCTGTTCCAGCTGCATCCCATGATGCACATCAGGCCATCCCAAGAAACCCTGGAGCCGGACCAGGCGGGAAGGGAAATCCCACTGCTTCTTGCCCTTGCAGAGCTCTCAGGACAGCACGACAGCCGGACCACCCAACGCGCTGTGCTACGGCCAGGGAAGTGCGTATTGCCCACCACGGGCTCACAGAAGCAGGCAGAGGGCCTGTCCATACAGGCAACCAAGCCCAAGGTTTCCACCGTGGGCTGTAGGAATAAGAGGAGAGAGAAGATTTGGTTGCTCACCCTAAAACTTGCACTCTAGAGAAGGCAGGAGGCAGCGTGCAAGGGCTAGCACATCCTCACCCCGTGATGGGCCTTTTCACTTCACCATAAACCACTCGTGCAGCAGGGCTGACACCTCCCATCCCAAGATAACGGACCCAGGCACAGCTGGGAAGGAGGGCTGTGGGAAGCAGAAGTTATGAGCTGAACACAATAACCTCCGGTTACAGCATCCACGAGGCAGATACCTGATCTGACCGCTGCCGGTTGCAGAAAACCTGTCTCGAGTGAAAGGCAAAAGAGACGGCAGAGGCAGAACAACAGTGCTGGAGACCACAGGAGAGATGGGAGGATGGGTGGGGTGAGATGCCAGTGCCAGCAGAAAGCCCGTTACCCCAGTGCTCTTGTCCTTCCAACTGCCTGACCTGACTGGGACAGGAATACACCAGAGGAAACAGCGGGGAAGCCAAGGCCAGGCTGTTCCCAAAGGTGACTGAGCACATCGCGGTCTTCACACGGAGCGAGTGCCTGAGCTGTTTCTCCAGAGGTTATCGTCACAAAAGATGAAGTGGCTGCGCAGGTGGGGACAGGGCACAGCTCCCTGCACGGTCAGAGGAGGATCCGACACAGCGATGGATTTTTGGATGAACCCAGAGTCACTTCAGCAAGTAGATGACTACCCCAGTAGACGTCTGGTGGAGAATATCCAACAGGTTGTGCAAATGAGCTACAGAGACGGAGCAGACATCTGCAAGAGGTCCTGAGAAGGCCACTGAAGGTCACAGCGAGGAACGAGGGGACTCTCATCCCTGCACAGTGCCTAAAAAAGCAGAACGAACCACCAGCTTCACCCTCCACGGAGCCTGGGGTATGGACTGCAGCGATGATGCCTGTCCGTGAGATACTTCTCCTAAAGCCTGCTCTTTGGAAAGTCCTGCTGCGTGAGGGACTGGAAAGCAACCCGCACAGCAAGTACGGGCAGGATCAGAGACTCGCAGCCGGGGCAGGAATGCAGCAGCAGAACCCAGCAGCCCTGTGGCTGCTGCGGGGCCGAGATGCTATCAGCATGGAAGCATGGCTGCCTCTTACAGCTGCACGGAGCCTCCACACCTGAGCGGAGGAGAAACACCCCAGACACCCAGCGTACAAGCGTACGGAGCTGTGAAGACACCTGGAGAGGTTCAGCACCACATCTTCAGGCCAGCCCCTGCCCTGTCACAGCTGCAGCGGAGCTCGTGCAGGAGCACGGCGCAGCTCTGTGTTGCTCAGCCAAATGACGTGATCTGGCCCGTGGCGTTTTTTGTTGGATGGAAAGGAGTATTTGGGCAGAAAGGAGCTGGTTCTTGCTATCTGTGGCGAGCAGGGGAGGAAGATGAAGTCATCACTCATTTCAGAAACAATTATCAGGGCAGGCAACAAACACTGCCCATCCGATAGGTGCCCCTCAGCCAAGCAACTCATTGGCCATGGAGATCTTGCGTGACGCTTGCAGGTTGCACAAATGCAGGATTTCATTTTAGGGAAACTACAGGACAGTCTCAGTATATGGAAGTAGGGGACACAGGAGGTACAGGAGGCATTCAGTAGCTGATAAAAGAAAAAAAAAAAAAAACCCACAACGGAAAAGCTGAGAACAAACTTGCACCACCAAAAAAAATATCTCTTAATACAGCTCCACGTCACCAAACAATTGACAGAAGCTGAAACCCTGCCAGCCTCTCACACTGTGTGCTAAGGAGGAAAGGCAGGGTGGTACGGCTCTACAGATAGCATTGCCCTGCAGTGGTGAGGTACACCTGGACTAGTGCTTCAAGGCAGAACCCTTTTTGGGGTAGGAGGTTCTCCGCCTAAAAGCCAGTAGTCCTGCTCAGCAAGTCCGCCGGCCACCAGCACCGCAGGACTCAATGCAGCTGCAGAACGGAGCCAACGTTACCTGCAGTGAGGCTGGAACGAGCACTGGGGACCTGCATGGTGCTTCTGACAAGATAAGAGCCCCCACCATTTCACATGGTACTGCCACGGGCAAAAACCCAGATTCGCTTGCTGGAGACATCATCCCAGGCATTCTGCAGGTGGTCTGCTGCTGCTCTCTAGGAAGCACGAGGCCATAGGGCCACCTGACTGAGACAGCACTTCCCAGTTAGGAGGGAAGGCAAGACCACCCCAGCTTCTCTACATGGCACAGAGCCCCTTCTTCCAGCAGCATCAGTACTGCCCAGTTTCACAGAACACACACAAAGGTTCAGGTTAGTCCTGAATTTCAGGATGTTTTGTTCCATCTGATCTCCTGAAAGAACTGAATTTCTCTTTATCCTCCTGCTTCTGTGAGAGCTCTTTTGGTCTCAACTTTTGAGCCTTCAGAGCTTTGGATGAAACATCAAAGCCAGTATCAACATCTGCTTCAGTCCCAGCGCTCGCTGCACGTGCCAGTGTTGATGCCTGATCTCCAGTGCCAAACCCCCATCTCAGAGACACGGAACTGGGCCCGCTCGGTGAAGTTTTGTTGATATGATGCTGCACTTGATATGATGCTGACTTGTCAAGACAATGCTGGAGCTTGCTTCTTCTCCGTGCAGCTACAAGGCCCACCGACATGTTAAGGACATGCTTTACCTTCATTATTCAGGAACGCAGAGCGGTGTAGACAAAGGATGGGACTGAAAGGAAGGACTGAGAGCAGGACAAAGCAGCTGCTCCCAGCCATGCACCTTCCCAGAGACCTCTCCTTCTGCCCACCACAGAATCAGGAGCGTGGGGCCAGGAGAAGCATCCCAGCACCAGGAGCACAGCAGCCCTAGGAATCCCTCTTCCTCTGTGGTCAATCATGCCACCGCTTCAGCAAGAACCAGTGAAAGTGAAGTCTCCATCCAGCTGCATCTAATCCAATTGCTCGAGCACACAATCACATCACCGGGCTGCGGTAATTAATCACTGCCAGCATATTAGTGCCACAGAGCCCAGCACGCAAAAAGCTCAGGTAACCGCCGTGCAATTCCCTACGCTAGATAAGAAGGTATTTAGGAGAGTTAGGAGGAATCCCACTTACCTCATTGCTTATTTAACAATATCCTCATTAAAGGAAGCATTAAACGAGTGGCCTTTCTCTAAGAAAGCAAATTCAGACTCAGGCCAGTGCAACTTTCCAGAACGGAGCTATTGCCTCTGCAAAGATCTCTCGTGCGTGTTTCTACAGGAGGATCTCTGGGCAAGTCCCGTCAGCTACCGCGCCTCTGCCTGTCAAGGCAGCAAGCGGGAGGAATGATGAAATCCAGCGTCGCCGGCCAGGCACACAAAGATGGCACTCTGCCGTAGGCGCTCCCCGCTCCAAAACACGACAGCAGGCACCGGCCGGTGCCAGCCCGGCGGCGCGGTCCGGGCAGAAACAGCTGGTGCTGGGTGCACGTCTGCGCTGCGCTAAAGGAGGCTGGGGAGGGGGGCAGGAGGGAGAAACAGCTCGGAGGCAGCACGGCTGGCACAGCAGCCCATCGCCAAGCTTATGAACTAACAAATACCATTTCCACAAGACTAAGAGTATGCCAGCCCGCAAGCTTGACACATTATACGCATAAAGAACACTCCGAAGCATGAAATTTAGGGAGCAGTAAGAGTTTCCACATTGCCCCGCTCCGAACATACCCTGAAACAAAGGCAGCAGCCCCTCCAGCAGCCTACGCTGTAATCTGGGGGAACGTGCTGCAAATGGCTCCGGGGTTACTTCCAACCTCAGCCACGTACATTCGCAGGAGGTGACCCAGGCTCCAGATCCTGCACAGATGCCAAGAGGGAACGGGTAAGGCGGAGGAAGGAAGATTCACCGCTAGCCCCAGCTCCCCGCTCAGAGCGACGGCATCCTGTCCCACGCGGCACTAACCCGGCTTCGGTGGAGATGGTGGCTTCACACAGAGACTGGATGTCTCTCTCAGATAAGTTCATTCACAGGTTTTTGGCTTAACGGTGCAGTCGCAGCTGATAGCCACGCACACAGCAAAACCACAGCAGCAGGCAGCTCAGCATTGGAGATGGGACTGCAAGAGAAAGCTGCCTCAGAGGAGAGCCCCACATCAGCGCTCCTGAAGCCCCGGGAGCCCCTTCCACCCTCTGCTCCCCACAGCCAGTTGATGTTTGCCATTATTAGCTGGTCACCCCAGACACCATCAGTCCAGGAGGGACAAACCAAGCTGTACTCGATTCTTTGCCCTAAAATTGCACTATGCCCACCCTGTACTGTCACCAAGTTAAACGCCCAACAGAAGTGACACCTAGCTCAAAGGGCATACACACAAAAAAAACGTTTTTTTCAGTCTCGTCCCTTCTTCTACTTTGGCATTGTTCGTCTCCAGCACATCTCGTGTCAGTAACAGGAAACCCTGACACTGAAAAACAATCCAGGGAAATAAAACTAAAACCAAACCCCAAACTGCCGTGCTAAAAACGCGTGCCAGGCGGGGAAACAAGCAGCCCCCTCCTGCTGACAGGGAGCTCGGCTGCGAGCTGTCACTGACGTGTTGCTTCAGGGCACGCATGCCACGAGCAGCTTGGGGACGCTCGCACGGGAAGTGGTCACAGCAATCGATACCTCGCAGCAGGTTTTATTCCGCTAGAGTAAGCGCCAAGATATTTAACTTTCCTGTAGCTAAGAGGAAGCTTTTTACTATCTTCCATCACCTTTTGTTCAAAAATGACCACCAGGAAGGGAAGATGCCATCACACAGCCCTCTCATTTACATCCCGTGTCTCCCCTTGGCCAACAAAACCTGCTCGTGGGTCTGCCCCGGCCTGGGACACCGCCGGATGCCTCCGCTCCGACTGGCAGAGCGGAGCGCTGAGCGAGCAGCCGGGGAAAGTTGGACCGCTGGAGACACTGCCCAAGTTTTGTGTTCACTGGGACACGTGACCTCTGTCACCTCCTGCAGAGGGAACGCAGAGGCAGCTCTGAGAGATGCAAGAAGTAGAATTTCACCGGTTTTTTTTCCCCTCTCTGTATTACATCTGCCTGTCCAGAAGCCGGGCTGCCCTACTGCCCTTCCCAGCTGGGGACTTTGCTCCTGGAAAGACGACTTGCCCTGGAAAAGGCAAGCACAGAGGATATGCTCCCCCAGCCCTCCCTCCAACAAGAGCTGTGGAGCGGAGGAAGCAGCCCCCTGGGACCCCCAGCCAAGGGCACTCCGGCAGAGGAACGTGCAAGGGGCACCCCGAACGGTACCAGAAGCACAAAGGACACGAGCCCTCCTGCCAGCCGGACACGGAGCGAGTCCCCCTGCTCGCATGGCCCCTCGCAGCCTGCGCGTGCTACCTGTCCCCGCATGGCCGCTGCTCCTGAGCCGCAGCAGTGACCGGCAGCCGCGGATTTGGGCTGGGCGAGACTTCTGACTCTTCTGATGAAAGTTTCAGCAGCCACAATCAATCCCTTCCTCCCACTTTGTTATTCCCAGACAGCCAGCTCAGATCCTATCTTCAAGTGCATTCAGTTGAAAGGAAACTCAGATTTTTATCTCCCCAAGTATCAGAAGGCCTCAGAGATCACTTTTTCTCCGTAATTACAAACATCGCAGTCAAGTAGAACTGCCGTTTTACCGGCTGGTAACTTGGGATAGAAACATCCGCCAACAAACAGGAGACACCAAATAATCACCGAGGCCAGCTTCACCAGTGCCACCCCACACGTTAAACACCGCTTGCGCCCCGCGAGCAAGCCCCGTCTGGAGGCAGGGCTGGCAGAGAAGGGCGAGGGGATTAGAAGTACAAAACGGATCCCTCCTGGAGGGAGCTGGGGGAGAACAAAGTGGGATGCACTGGGGCGTGAGGGCAATGGAGAACAAAGGCCCACGCTCTCCTCTGGTAAGAGGATCAGAAGCCAAACTGACCCGAACTGGGCTCAAACCTGAACAGTATTAGAGCTTCCCCCAGGACCCAATGGGGTTGTGAACATGCCTGCTAAAACAAAACAAAACAAGCAAAAACCAAAAAAGGTGGGATGGGACAATTTTCTACAAGGCAGAGTTACCAAGGCAGCGTTTCTGGCTGAAGCAGCGCTTTGTGACAGAGAGCAGGATCCCGGGACGCCATTCAGGGAAAGGATGACTCTCATTCCTCTCTCGGCATCTTCTCCTGGCTGTGATTGGAAAGGGCACGGAGGCTAAATATACAGCTGCGGCCGGGCAGGGCGAGGGGCTGCCCGCCCAAGGGCACGCCGCTTAACGGAGCTTTGGCTTCACTTGGGTTTCCACCGCGTAGCCAGCCCCTCGAAACTCTGCCTGTAACTCAGCTTTATCTGAAAGTGTAAAAATCCTAATATTTAATCCAGTGTTCAAGGGAATGTAAGCAAAAGCTAGTACTAAAATCCCCAGGAAATTAAACTACAAAAGGTTAAGAAAAAGAGAAGAAAGATGGGGCTACGAGCTCCTTCCATACAAATGCTGTAAAAATGAATATTTTGAAGAGAAACACGACAGGCATGTATATATATATACAGACACAACGCTTTATCGGGTTCCAAGATTTAGTAAAAAACAGAACTCAAAGCACCGAGATAAAATATGTATTTTTGACTCTAGATATCTCTCATCAGGAAAGCTTCGTATCTTGCTGATTTTTCTTGAAGTTAATACTGAAGCGAAGACAGCGGCGTTACAGAAAAGCATTTTAGCAGAAGCCATCCTGCGGAAGAGCCCGGGACAGAGGGAACCTGGGCTGGCAGAAGCACCTGGGCACGCAGCAGAGAGAGGCAGCCGACACAGACGAGACGGAAGCACTGCTCTGAAACATCCGAGCGATTTAATTTGGACCACAAAAGAGTTATCTCACCGGTTAGCATATGCAAAACAGCAGACCAGTCCCCGTGACGCTGCGCTCGGGTTTGAGGGACACTCATTGATAGGAACGTTGGAGGTAGAAGATTTAGGACTCAGGATAAATTCCCTGGCCCTCACCGTGCCATAGCAGCTTGTGTTCACTGAAGTCTGATTCTGGACTCCCTAGAACAGCCACTCCCATCCGTGAAAGGCACAAATGACCATTTCTAAAATAGGAACATAAACTTTGCCTAACAAAGGCAGTCTAACAAGGTGGCCAGAGGACCTGTTAGCGGCTCTAGCCAGAAAATACAGCTGAGGCACCCAATGACAAGACAAGAAAGCACAAACCAGCAGGAAGCAAGACACAGAAGTCACTTTTTAAAGGCAAGGACTATGAGGCATCAGAGCCCGATCTGGTGTTCCTCAGCGGGCAGGCTGCTCCCCAGCCAGCGCTGAAGGACATGTGCGAGAGCAGCTGGCGTGACAGTCACCACTGTGTGTCCTGTCCCCTGGTGTCAGTCACCATCCACCAGCTGTTTCAAGTCTAATTCACACCAGCTAACGACCTCTGATGGAAGTCAGCCAGCTGGAAAGCAGGCTTCTAACAAAGGTGCTGCTTCAGAAACAGCTTTCAACCAAGGCACCATCACCAACAGGTGACCGCTATCTTTCCTCCACCCCGTGCTCCAAAGGGACAAAACCATCCACAAGCTTCCAGCAGCACCTGAGATCTCAGCTGCAGCCTGGAAAAATATTTCCTTCCTCAGCTGCCCTGCTGCCCTGAGCAGGAGATGTTCTCTTCAGATGTAGGGATAAGTACTGAAACCAATGAGGCTAAAAAGATTTGCATCTCTTGCTTGATTTCTTAATTGAATTAAAGGCTGAACAAAACCCCTTATGAGGCTTCAGAGAATCCACATGGAAGAGAAATGACAAGTATCCTAATCAGAGAGGAAGCTTCCACTGGACATTTTGTCTTATTGAGTACTAAGGAGTCCACACAAAAACAGAAAGACCCTGAGGGATAAACTCCCCTGTCTAGCGAGGCAGGAAATCTCCCTGAAGTTTCTGCCATGGTTTGGCTTTCGTAGCACAAGTTGCACAGAGAAGAGAGGTGAGCTTTAGTGCACCCTTTTAGCCAGAACTCACCCACCTCTACCTGGCTGCCTATTTTTTATTTTTATTTTTATTTTTATTTTTATTAAATAAAAAAAGGTATAAAGCTCTTCCTGCCAAGCCAGCAAGCAGAAGCTGTTAGCGGGGTGAGGGACAGACTGATGGCAGGGCAGTCTTGCAAAGCCCCTTCTTTGGAAAACTGATCATACTTCCAAATCCTGTTCTGAAGGAAACCCTTCTGCAGCTCCATCTCTGGCTGTACACCAGAGCCTGCCCAGAGGGCCTGCAGCAGGACCCTCGCCCACGTTTTGGCCATGCAGTAGTTTTTTTCATCACCACAACTGTGCACTGAGAACTGCATTTGGGCTTTCCTGGCACCGCAGCCACCAGGCAAGCGTTAGCTTTGCTGGAACCGAAGCAGGCAAAGTGCTGGAGCACCCAAGAGCGGGCAGCTTGGGCAGGTGTTCCTCCAGCGTGAGGAACAGCCAGAGGGCTGCAGGAACCAAATCTGGAAAAAAAAAAAAAAAAAAAAAAAAGGAAAATCTTGATGAGGTTTCATAGTCAAGAGTCACCTCAAAATGATGTTTGGCTGGGCTGCTTTGTGGACAGGCAGTCACATTCCGAGGGTTTATAATCACCTTCTGGGTATTCCACAAAATTCCTCAGATAATTAAATATTTCAAGGAGGTGCTTGAAATTGTTTAAGCACCATCATTTCCTATAGGCTGACGTCGCAGCGCCAGGACTTCAGCACTACGCGCAGGACTGGAAGGCAAGGCTTCGGATCAACCCCAGGGACCTGGCTGCCGGGCGCAAGATCCAAAGGGAAGTCAAGCACCAACAGCCGATACCGAGCGGACGCACAAAACAAGGCAAGCAACAGCAAGAAAAAGCCATTCGCAGCACTTCAGTTACGTACGCAGCATCATTTATATTCCTGGTGGCGGCGTAACTAAGGGCAGGCACATTCTGTTTAGAAACATCCCGCTGTTCCATCAGCTCTACCACCCCACCCTACAACCGCGAGCCAAGGCATTAAGATTCAGCTTCACGGAGTTGCTCAGCCCTGATTTATTACTCAGCTAGCAAGGCTGCCGTAGCTCTTCATTTAAATATGTTTACCGCCCGGTGATTTATGCAGAGCAGCCAGGGCATCAGCCGTGGACCTGCAACTTTCCATGTTTCTCATGAAAACTATTCCAAACGCTTCTTGGCAGAATGAGATATCAGTGTTCCAACTTTAACCATCAAGCATAAAATGGGCAAGCTGCAAAACCAAGCAGCATTGCTCCCATGCCACAGAGGCAGAGAAAGCTTCTGTAGGAGGAATTAACTCCCTGAACATCAGCGGCAGCTTCCAGCTGGGCACCACATTCTCTTAAACCTGCAGAAATTGCTGGGTTTTGGTGACTCCTGAAAACTGATAACCTCTTCCTGCAGGTGCACATTTTGTAGGTGCCTTCTCCTCTTGCTGGAGACCAGGGAGCAAAGGGCTGGGCCGCGTCAGTAACTGTCTGCTCTTCACCACAACCTCTGGCCCACCGCAGCCAACCCTTCACTCACGCATCCGAAAGCAACAGATCACCGACGGCACAAGCTCAGCGAGGCAGAGGGACAGCGCGCGGCTTCGCAGGTCCATCTGCTTCCCAACCGCTCTGGTGCGAGAAGATTGATTTAAGTGAAAAAGCAATGACGAGCGCCTTAAAAGAAAAGACGCTACAGAGTCCACATCACATTCCTGTAGCATTAATTTCACTGCATTATCTTCCAGCTAAATTACCTTGTTTACCTGCACTACATAGTTAAAAAAAATGACCCTCATCTGGTTTTGACCACGGCCTCCATGGCTTCAGCCAGGACCAGGGAAGGCTGGAGCTGCTCATCCCAAGTCCACCAACGCAGAGATAGCTCCAGCTTCTCTCCCCACCCTGCTCTGGTATTCAGTAGAGAGGCAAGCTGAATTATTTCAACGCGAGACCATTCAGACTGCTTCACTTCATTCAGGATCTGGCCAAAAAGGGCTTACCTTTACAGAAACCACCCTGACACGCACAAAACCAGCACCATCAACTAAATACATTGCAGGGGAACGTGCCCCTCTCTGCGAGCAGTGGATCAGTCAAAGAAATTTCAAGAGTTGCTCCAAGTCACCCCCCTGCAGCAACTCCATCACAAGCACGTCCTGCTGTTGCCAGCGCCCAAATTCCACAAATGGGAAAGTCCAAGGGACTGAAAAAAAAATAGCTTTCCAGAAAACAAGGTTTTAAATCTGTTTCTGAGAAGTTTCTATTTAGATTAAACAAAAGTCTTAATATGGCAGCAAAGACACTTAACACGAGTTTCTGTTGACTCCTGACTTTTCCTCCTGGCAGGGAGAGCCCAATGGATCACTGAAAAAAACCAGGATCAAACTGACATGCTCAGCCACCAGACATGTTATTGGAAACTGGGACCTGGGTAAAGGCAGAACATGCAGGAAAAACGGGAGGCAGAGAGAGAGAGCAAGGGCAAGACAAGGAAAACTGCAGCCAGAGAGCCACACAGTGTAATACATTCGCAACAGTTAACGAGCTAGCAGGGCATCTGGTATCAGTCCTCAAAAAATGGTCCCAAGGTTTTCCCACAGGAGAAAAAAATCCAGTAATTTCTCCCTTCCTCTATCTTGTATGGGTCAGAGAGGTTGGAAACAAGACCTCCACATTTCTGAAGGGGAAAAACCCCCAAGTTGTATTTCAAATAATGTGAGCACGGGCTGTAGCCCTCTGTTTTGACTTGCCATTGCAGTTTTTACACAAGACAGAAGACCACAGCCTGCCTTCCCAGCACGCTGACACTGTCCCACAGCTTCCGAGGTGACAGTCCAGACGGACGGCAGCGTGAACTCGAAGCTGCACAGCGATACGGAAGCTGGCAACAGCTGTGTCCTTCTCCTGACTCAAGTAGGCAGATTAAAACATGAATTTAAGTTGTAAAGAGAAAAAAACTGGAAGATGGGACAGATCCTGTACCAACTTACTTCTCAGAGCAAAGCAGCATGGTGAAGGATGATTTACCTGCTCCCTCTGCAAGAATCCCAGGAATGAGGACAAAGTCATCACAGCTCCAATGTTTGCCCCAGGAAAACAGAGTTGGATGCCATTCTGAGGCGACAAGGAAAATTAGACCAGCACTCAGCTGGCTTTTGTACCAGTTCAAGTCTCTCTAAGCCAAGCATGATCTCTTCTTGCTCACCACATGTGCTTTGGACACCCAAAAAATACTCTTCCCTTAGTGCCTGTATTTCTTAGCCAAGTTAGGTGCACTCAGACTTTGTAATCCTTTGCAACAGCGGTGCCTCTATGCCCGTATTTTCATCTCAGAGCCATCTTCCCTGCCTCGGGGCACCCGTAACAGAGCAGACCCCAGCCCTAGGCACAGTCTGTGAGGACAACCCACTTCCCAGCCCCAAAACCACCCACAGCAGTCCTAAGTGTTCCTGAGAGCAGGTAACAGCAGAGAAACACCTTTGTCCTTAACCACTCCAAGCCTTTTTTTCCTGAATCCACCCCCTCAAGTCAGTCTTGCTCTGATTTCTGCTCAGCACTCACCTGATCTTTATTGCTAAGGCAATGCCCAAATCCCAGTAATTAGTTTAAGAGGGCACCCCAAGACTAGCACCCACTGGGCTCTCCTCACTGCTCAGTCACATTCCTATCGCCGTTCTTCTGTGTCAGTAAATCTGAAACACTTTCCAGAAAAACCTGATGGCTCGTTGCTATCAAACAGCACAGGAGAACATAAACAGTTTAGCGAGAGCGTAAGAGACGCTCAAGTGCCACAGGAAAAATGCAGTCTTGGCGTTGCAGCGAGGCCGTTAAGCGCTGAAGGTGCGTTCGGCTCGCCTTCGCTTTACAGCGCTGCTGCAGATGCAGAGAAACAATTAAACTGCTTATCACAGTAGGGCCCATTCAGCCTCCGGAGCGGGAGAGCAATTCCAATCCCCAGGTGGCAAGCGCAGCAATTAGGTACCCGATTATGCGCACCAAAGCTCCGCTTTGCTTATGTTATTTTATTTCAGTGGTGATACAGTATTTCCTTGGCTTACTGTCACTGAAAGACTGCAGGTTCAGGGACGGTCTGTAAGGTCTCAGTTGATATCAGGCTGGGACTGCAGGACCTAGTTGCACATCATACCACATCTGGAGGATCCAGAACAGTCCAGATGTGGCCAGGTGACTGTTTCCTCACCTGGAGGGGCTAGGCTTAAAATTTAAGAATAAAAATCCAGTTACGCCGCAGCCAGGATTAGTTTCCAGCTTCCCAACATCCCACCTCCAAAGAAGAACTCTGGATTGGCGCTTGAGCCTCTTCTGGGCTTAATAACAAGTTGTAGTGGAAAAAAATGTGGTTTTAGCAGCTCGGTCTAGCCCTTATAAAGCAGAGAAGCGATGCCAAAAATAGCCTGGCTTACTAGTTACAGTCACCAAGCACTCACTTCGCAGGTCTGTGATCAGAGACCGCAGCGCTGCCTGCACCACAGCATCACCACCGTGACGGGATGCCCTCCCCACACCACGGAGGGGTTTCACGTAGAGCAGTTAGGGGGTTTTAAAGCAGTAGATAGCCAGGACTCATTTGCCAGCCTTCCCAAAGGAAGCTTTTTCTTTCAGCTCAGGCAAGAGCTTTGCTGCACCTCAGCCTTTCTGCTGGGCAGGCTGAACTCCTCCGGCAGAGTTTTGTGCCAGGCGCTTCCCAGAGTCATGTACAACCGCAGCTGGTCAGCAGCTGCAGCAAGAAGCACGATATAATGATTAAGAATGATTCAGTTTTGGGACTTCTCATATATAATCATAAGCTCAGTGTTCTCCTCCAAAGGCCTCCACTATCCTATTGTGGCAAAGTCCAGAGCACACAACACCAGGTTACAGAACTGAAGCACCTTCCACAAAAAAACAGGGAAAAAGCTTTCAAAGATAATGTGGTGCCTCTCAGGACTTCCTCTCCTTTACTCCTCAAGACCTTACGCCAACTGGGAACTTTGCTCATTGCTGTAGGCTGAGCCTAAACCTCCCCTTTGCTCTTGGTAATGCAAACAACACTCAAGGTTGCAAATAATGAGTTAAAAAAGCCAGAATACCTGAGAATTAAGGTTGTCCGTGAGGTCACAGCAGGCACCACAGCTCACTCCTGTTCTCCATCCCTGTGGCAGCTTTTTGTTCTCTCTGCCTTTCAGACAGACGAGCGTGTCAGCAGGCAGCCCAGGGGAGCCAGGATGCTGCTCCCACGGCGGCACCTCCCTCCCACCCCCAGCAAGGGCTCAGCCCCTCCGCCCCAGGCCCTGTGTGGACAGGGTCTTTGAAAACCTTAACTTGGCTTTCAAGTCTGCAAAGCACTGGTGCACCTTTCAGATAACCTGATAAGATACATCAGATACCGGGCATTTTTGCTGGGAGAGGAGATGGCACATCCCTTGCAACCAGACCGGGGGCTGCCAACCTCCCAGCCATTGTGCCGGACCAAGCACCTCTCAATGCAAGCAGTTAGGCTCTGTTTGGTTTTTTAAATACTGACAACTTAAAGCTTTTTTTTTTTTTTTAAATCTTTTAACTCTTAGAAATGGCTGAACTGCTTTTTCTAAAAACCTGAAATAAAGCCAGAGGCAGGGCCGCAGCATGGGAAATTCCTCTGCCACCAAGACACCCACCACTCCTCCAGGAAAACAGCCACAGCAGCTAAAGCAGGCTACCCTACGCCCAGTTTTACACTGAAGCCATTTCCAGTGGGAATTAATTCGAGGAAGTCCTGTAATAGGGAGCTCTGGCCAAATCAAATCACTGCAACTGGGAGGCAACTCAGGAATGTGCTAAGGGGCTTTCGGTATCCGGATGCTCGCACTCCGTGCTTGCTGCCGCTACGCCCTGCTCCGTCCCAGCCTCCGCTTGATCATTCCCCTTGAAGGCAGCTCCATGGGAATGTTACTCACCGGCTGGCCCACGTCCACTCGTGAGCCGGACAACCTGCGGAGCTGCACGCAGGGAGCAGAGCGGCAGGGCGCAGTCGGGATGCTGGCCTCCAAGCATCCTCCATCCACAGGCGAGGTGCTACCCGGCGTGCAATTAGGGAGTAATGCAAACGGCACCGTGATGAGCATCGCTGCTTAAATTGCTGCCTCTGCTCCAGAATCTAAACTAGTTCAAAACCTGAAGGAAGCACCTCCCAAACAGCCCTGTTTAGACAAGGTGGTGCTGTCTGAGCAGAGCTTGACAATAACACTTGGCTGCTGCAAAAAATTACGTACCCGAGGTCTTTATTCTGTGCCATAGCACTGCCTGCTCCCTTCTGCTCCCTTTGGATAGCTATTTCTTACACTGCTCTTCCACAAAAGAAGAAACAATCTGAAGAAAAACTGATAAGACGACTCACTCAGGGCAGATGTGCCTTCATTTTTTTAAAAAATATCAACCATCTACATCAGCATGCCTTCATTTTTTAAAAAGTATCAACTCTACATCAGCAGTGTCTCTATGAAGGCAGATCACTGGAGATGGGTGCCCTGGAGCACTGCAGGCAAGTTATCCAGACCTGCTGAAGGAGCCTCCCAAAACACCCCCCAGTCATTTAAGGAGAGGTCTAATCATCACCTGCAAGTCTACCTTCTGGGTTTTGCAAGGACAAGCGCACAGGACTGGAGTGGATCCGAAGCACTGGGATAACACCTATTCTGACACCAGAGCATCAGCCAGAGTGAAAGTGCAGAGGCTGGGAGAAACATCCCTAATGTCATTTGTGACAGCAGGTTTGCTCTGCTTTTAATGAACACTGCCAGCACACTGGGGAAAGCTGCTTAGAGATCAACAGATAAAGGCTTTTCACCATTCAGCTTGTTATTTCATGTAAATCGGGTTGTCCTGCTACCAAAAGGCATCTCCACATGAAGTGCAAGGTGCTCAAAAAATCAGGAGCAGCCACAGCAAACACCAAGTTCAAGAAGTACTCGCACCATGGCCAAATCCCTTCAGACCTCACCCCAACGACCAGAGGGTCCCGCTCCCACTTCTACAAGGGCAGTTTCGTCTTCCGTCTCCTCACTTGTCAATGCAGGTGATCTCCTCAAAGTATCACCACCTTAAACCAGGGTTTTGTCCACAGAAATAAGTCCAGGCTCCTCTGAGATATGAAGTCATGCTTTGAAAAGCAACAGTGCGGCAAATTCAATTAACTCATGGAGCCTGCCTCCTGCTTGGGCAACCTGGAAGCCAGATTTCCCAATGGCCATCCCCAAGATGTAGCATGTCATTTACTAGGTACGCTGCTGCGACCTTCCAGCGGGATCTAGAGGGTCTGCCTCCCTCACCCCGCTCCTTCTGGCCTCCCGGAACGGGGAATCCTGCCTGGAGCACACCATGCCCCAGCAAAAACTGTTCAACTACCCCGCTCTTATCTTCAACCCCAGTAGAGGCTGGAGAGGGTTGGAGAGGACACGCGCAAACCAAGCCAGAGGCAAACAGAAGCTCTTTAGGGGAATAAAGCACTCCATCAGGCTGCTGTGATTGATAAGTGCATCTGCCAGTCCCCACCTGCTGCTCACATTCCTGGCATTTCTTTCTGCTGCATTTTCTCCCTCAGAAGGGTCGGGCTGCTTATCAACTGCTGCAGAGGAGATTTAAAGGAAGGGAAAAAACAGCTCAGCTTCAACAAAACGAAGAGATTTCAGGCCCCAAGCATGCCAAAGAGTTTTATCACATCAGATGGTGGAACCTGCTGAAGGGGTTTATCCCAGGCGCCCTCACAGGTTCAGAAACTTGTAATAGGTGTTCAGTGCTCCCCTTTGCTCATTCCTGCCATCCTACCGCTATTAAATTCCTGGCAGTTAAAGCACGGCGCTCCGGAAAAGTCTCTGTACGCTCCAGCTGCTCACGCCAAAGTCATTTTCTGCACAGGTCAAACACCCTCTAGAATAAAATGCGAGAAAAAGGTGAAAACATGCCAGCCAGCCTCTCCAGAGGGGTGAAGGCTTCGCTGCCCTCCCCGCAGCGGAGGGCTGATCCGCACCGACAGCCGGGAGAGACAGCTGTTCAGAGCAGCAATGGATATTTCTGGGAGCGAAGGAGCTGGAGTTTAGTTCTGGTTTTCAGCCCTGGACATGGGCTGGAAGTTCCTCCTTATCTTCCAAGTTAGTTTGAACACGGCAAGAAGGTGAAGGAAAAAAAATCCGTACAACTAGAGCGGAGCCTTGAAGCAGAGGGATGGAATGTGAGCCCGCTTGTTGTCAGAAGAGGAAAAAGCAGCTCTCAAGAGCTCAGTGTCTTTTAAGATCCCAACCTCTCCGTCAAACTAGATCAAAATTAGCTATTAGCATCAAATTTATTAGAGCGCAGACCCGTACTGCAATCCTGTCAGCCTAGTTGCCGCAGGGAGCCGAAGCAAAGCAAGGTTTCTGGAGTTCAGGTGCCCCAGCACCCATCATTTTCTTTCAGTGAAAGATGAACAAGCACAACTGCAAACAAGTCTATGAGATGTTGCTTATCTGCAGTCTTTGGGGAAGGAAGGAGAATGCAGCAAGAAATAAACGTCCCTGCTCCTTGCAGGGGGGTTGGACTAGAAGACCTTTGAAGGTCCCTTCCATCCCTAACCATTCTATGATTCTATGAAATGCAGCTTTCCCCACGCCTGGGAGAGGAGCAAAATACACCCTGGGTTGTTATTTCGGACTGGGTGGTTATTTCCATCGCCGGGCAGTGCCACTCCCTAAGGCAGACACAGTCGTGGTGCCTTTATAAACCAGGGTGAACGCAATACAAAACCTGAATTACCGCAGATGCTCCCGGGGCACGCAGGACACCCCAAACACCCTGCGCACCGGCCAGCCGCTCCCCAGCGCAGAGCAGCTTCCTGACTAGTTTTTGAGGGGTTTTCCCAAAGTTGCCACACTTGCTGTCACAAAGGAGCTAAAAGTCAGTAGGGGTGAGGGGAAGGGGAGGGTGAGCCAGGTGTGAGCAGCATTTGATTAGCCGGCCAACGGGTGCAGCTGTCCTCCGGTTTTACAGCTCTTGGAGGAAATTTAAACAGGAACTTTCCATAAATTAACTGCCTGTAAAACGAGCATGTTTTCTCAACGCACCAGAAGGTCGGGAGAGGTCTGCTCAGCCCCCCGTTCCCAGGACACAGCAAACAGCCTCCGCTGTCGTAGTTCCTCCTTCCCAAGCAGAAGGCAGATTTATCCCGTGCAGTAGCGAGCTGGTAAAAGCACGCTCGCGAAGCAAAGTCACTCTCACAGCAAACTAATTTATTTTTCCCCTAAAATCCCCAATGCAATCCAAATGTCTAAGTAGCCTTTGTCCCAGAAAGCAAACCATACGGCGGTTTCGGAAATACAGCCACCACTCCGCTTGCCAAAGGCCTCGTGAGGCTGTTCATTCTGCAGGAGCAACAAACACATTGATTCCAACTCCTTCCAGGTCTGGAAGCTGCAAGGGATAAGGTGGTTACAGACACTGTCCCCAGCCTTTCTGGCTTCCTCTTCCTCGAGAGGATTATTTAAGAGGCAAGAGTTGCCTGTTAGGGATATTCTGTTGATAAAAACTCACCTGACAGGTCCTCAGTTTTGAGGGAATCAGGAGGATGGGAAAATCCAGGGCAGCAAACATGGGAAATAAAAGAAATAAAGCAAATAGCTTCGGGGGCATTAGGAGGACCAGTGCACGTGGTGGGGTGCTCATTCCCCACGGGCACCCTGAGCAGAGGGAGGAGAGCCCCTGGCAGCGAGGGCCCCGGGAAGGGCCGTTTCAGCAGGGGACAGGCTGGCTGGTTGCAGGAAAGGAGGAACGAGTCGTTTGGCCGAAGGGCTGAATTCCTCCGGCAACACAAGGAGGGTCATTCCGCAGCTGCGCCCGTCCCGGGGTACGGGACCCATGTCAGCCGGGGAAGGGGTTCGCAGCCTTAAAATATCCTCTTCCAGGGACATTTTAAGCATTATTAGAGTGGCAGTCCAGTCCCTGAGTATCTTTTTAATAAGTATTTCAGGTCACTTTGTTTCAAAACTTATTATATTAGCCAAGCACAGTGCAATACTTCAAATTTTAGGCCTGTCAGCTGCCAGCCCAATTTGCTGCTGATTTTTACAACTGTGCCACGTTACCTAGGTTATAGCACAGGATCATCTTTGGTCTACAAACACACTTGTTGTGTGTTATACCATTAGGTCTCTACCCATACATCAAGCCTGAGTTCTGCAGATTAACACATCTTTGTTCACAAAGCAACAACACTGGTTTTATTTTCAAATCTAGGGTTTTTTTCCTTTTTTTTTTTTTTTTACAGGCCAATAAGCAAAAGAAACTACACCAGCAATTCTGCATGCAAAGTAACTCTCTCTAGCCCTAGGTATTTGTCATTGACAAAGCCACAGCACACACAACTGGCAGGGATTCCCGAGCGCTCTGTTTGAGCGGTGAGCCAGGCTGCCAGGACACAAGTACAGCACGTAACAAGCCAACGACACCGCAGACGTGCCAACGCTTCCCGAAGGCCCTTCGCCTCTAAAGACACGGCAAAGCGGCGCGAGGAGGTAAAACCGATCGTCCTGCGTCCTAACCCGCGTACCCTGACCGCGAACGACCCAGACCCACGCACTTCAAGCCAAACACGTTGCATTCACAGCGATACCTCTGTGAGATTTTGCTTATTTGCAGTCTTTGGGGAAGGAGGGAGAAAGCAGCAAGAAATAAACGCAGCTTTCCCCACGCCTGGGTGAGGAGCTAAATACAAACCAGGCTGTTATTTCAGACTGGGCTGGTTATTCCCATCGATAGGCAGTGCCACTCCTTAAGGCAAAAAGGGAAACCCAGACACAGCAGTCACGGTTTTGGAAGGTCCAAAGCACTAGCAAAAAGCAGGGTATGGCTAAGGGCATTTCCTGCACCCCGGCCTGCCCCTCCAGGCTCCAGCCCCTTCACAGACAGCGGTTCTTGTGTACCAGAGACACCAACAAAACACAGCTTAACTTTCGGAGCACAGATTTCCACCAGCGCTTTACAGTACACAAATATTAATATTTGCAAATAAATCCAGGCTTGCTTAATCCAAAAAACACACTGCTGTGGCCAAGCATGTGTTTTCTTTGGAGAACAGACCAGACACTCCAAGCCTGCGTGCCTTATCTATTTTCCAAAGCCACATTTCAGTCAACCCAACAGATAACAACCAAGCTGGAACACCAACCCTCACCACAAAACCTCCTGCTCCTCAAGCTCTTGGTTGCTATTGAAAGGGGGAAAACACCCTCCAGGTTCTGCAGTCATCTCCACCAGCCCTGCCGAGGAGACAGCACGCCTGCCAGCTCAGGTACGCGGGGCAGGTACCTGCCTGCCAGCGCGCCTCACGAGTTACCAGCTACGTCAGGCTGGAGGAACCATACGACGTGACCGTTCAGCAGGAAAGGGGCTAGATGACCTCTCTATCTCCTTTCCCACCCTTACAGCTCAGGCTGTAAATTCTTCAGGAGCAGCTGCGAGCAGGAGGTCCTGCTCACGGCTAGCGGGGAACCACGGCAGCTGTTCCAGCAGCTCCAGGGTAGGGATGCTGGGTAAACCTGGAAACTGAAACACCTTGATTAGTTGCACTGGTATGCAGACTGCACCTAAGAAACCGGTTAACTGGACGCAGGTAGAAGAATCAAGGCTAAAGCGGAGTGATTTGTCTCAGAGATATTTGTCTTAAGTGTAGGGTACCCAACATGCACCACATAATTGCAGGGGAGCTTTGGGGTGTGGGGACCTGTACCGACCTGTACCACCTGTACCGAGACGACTGTAGCGGTGATACAGCCATCTAAGGTGAAGATTTCCTATGTAACAGGAACACCAGACTTGGGTATGGGTGTACGGGTGTAGCAGAGTCGAAAACAATGAGCATGAAGTAATAAGGTGCCTTTATTTGGGTGTCTGAGCAGAGGAGGGATGGGATGGTGAAGAGATGGGCCCTGAAATAGAGGAAGAAAAAAAAAAAAAAAAAAAAAAAAAAAGGAGAATAAGGTGTGACAGAGAACAAATGAGAGTTAATCTTCCTGCGGCAGGGGCACCCAGGGACAGCCACGGCCCCACTGTGCAGGCTGAAACCCCCTGGGATGCCAGGGAACCCTCCCGGACAACCGGCTGGACTCTCCACCCAGTCTGGGTCCAAAAGGCTTGCAAACTGGGACGGCCATGCACTCCAAGGTGAAGCGGCACGGGAGGGAAGGGTGGCAGATTTGCAATCCAGCAGTAGTGTAATTTGTCAGATTTCGCAGTGATAATTACTCGCTTTAGAGTCATAAGCGTGCAAAACGCTCTAACTGTAAATTCTTATCAGTGGTGCTCATTAGCGAATCGATGAAACAGTCAATAACTCTGCTAGCTTCTCGGGAGAGTACTGCTTCATCACAAACATCGCCGTCTCTCAGACCAGCTCCGTCTCCAGCCCGCAGCCCAGAGGGGCTGGGATCAGAGCAGGGGCTGAGCCGGGATCTCCCGGCCCGGAGGTCTGGGCGACGCGATCCGGGCTGCCTGTGTTACACGTCGGTACAACGCCTGGCACAAAGAGGCTGAAAACTCTGCACGCCGCTGCCACCACCACCGTGTGAACACACCATTGGCCACGCTTTTAATAGCTTCTAATAATAAACTGGGATAAAGAGCTTTAAAGTTTGAAGTGCCTGCGCAAAGCACACCTGCAATTAAAGGGACACTCCCCAACCACACCACGTCAGCAAGAGCTGGCCAGGCAGGGCTGGGGACAGGGCCCACCTCAGGTCCTCCCACTCTTCGAGCAGGACTGACCTAAATCTTCCCTCTTTCAGACTTGGGTGGCAGGAGGAAAATGAGCTGGTCTAATTAATTTCACCTCCCGCTGCCTGGTGAACTTCTCTGCAGCAAAAGGAAAAAAAAAATGATTCAAAGCGATGCTGGAAACTCAAATCTTCTCTGGAGCGGGAGGTGGCAAACGACCTGCTGCAGCATTGCTCACCTAATGGCCAAGCTCTCCCCAGAGCTACTCAAGTTATTCAGCTGGGGACTTTTTAAAAATCCAGCTAGGACACCCAGCAAGGCACCGTTTCTCCGCAGAGCGGTTTATGCGACAGAAGGGGATGTAGTCCATCGTCAGCGGGTGGCTCAGCGAAGACCCTGAGACCAGCACGCTGCGCAACACAGGTGACACCACCAGCTCCTCCCTGCAGCTTCCTCGGAGCCTCACCAGAGCCAAGTACACTGGGGCACCCTATTTTCCTGCAATTTCCAGAGGTCAAGCTTATTTTTCAATCTGATAGTAACAGTAGAAGACTATAAAAAAAACTCCACACTGGCCTGAGCGGCTCCGGAGTCTAAAATAAACATGCCAAGCCCTATTTGTGAGGGAGTAAAAATAGCTTGTTTCTCATCCCTTCCCAGGACCTCTGCTTCATACACAAAAGCTTCACAGGTTAACTATAAAAATACCAGATGTGCAAGGAATGTCTCCAGCTGAGCTTTGCGCTCTTTGGAGGAGCCCAGAAACCCACCTCGGTCCTGCAGCGGAGGGACGCACCCTCAAAGCTCATCTCCTACTCAGGGCTAAAGGCCAGTCCCCTCTAACAGAAACTACTGTCCTTCTGGAAAAACGAAAAAAAAACGTCACTGGAATTACATCTTGTGCTCTTTCTTGGCTGGATACTTTTAAAATTACACTTATTCCAAAGAGCGTTAGCTATAAAATCTAGTGCAAAGCTGCGCTGCGGCCGGGACAGGCTCCCTGGGAAGCGGAGCGAGCACAATCAGCGTCTGTATCAAAAGGAGAAGAGAGACTGCGGCCGGTCTGGCTCGCCGTAAAAAAACATCGCTTCATAGCAAGTTCTGCTCAATTAACTTTTTTTTTTTTCTAGGGCTTAAATATATCTCACCTGGCACCTGCGATGCTCAGGCCTGAAGAGAACAAAACCCATGACCTAGGAGAGCAGCACCGCAGGAAAGCCGTCACGACGCCGGGTTTAATCATTACATCATTTCTGGTGACACACCAGCCGGGCCCACAAGCGAACACCAACCTATTTCTGACTCGGGCTTTAAAAAGGGCCAGAGAAGAATCTGAAACGCATCTCCAATCTCCTAGTATTTCTACAGGCATTAAAAAGCACCCAGGGCAAAATGCCAGGCGTAGGCGTCCCCAGCCCCGCGGGCAAAGCTTGCAGGAGCATCGGCCCCAGGAGCCTTCCCAGAAATGGCCAGCAGCCGGGGCAGGAGGGACAGGAAGGTCCCGGCTGCCGGCACATCTCCCTACAAGGCAGTCCCGACAGCGGCACACGCAGCCGTCCATCTGCTGCCGCGCTCTCCCGCCTCGCCGCGCTCCGAGAGCGCGCCCCAGGCTTTAACCCACCCCAGCCAACATGCGGCAGGCACCGGTTTGGTGGCACCCCCAGAGATCACCTCTGCCACCACGCTCACCTACAAACACCGCGCTCCAGCACCGGCTCCGCTCTCACCACTACAGTTCATCTCCAGAAAATCAGGCTCAAAGTGAGGTGCCATAAATTAAGCAGCGATCTGGGCTCTGGGTGAGACGCAGCGATGTCTCGGAAGAGCTCACACTCATTTTAAGTGACAGGGACAAGAAAAACAAATTTGCTTGCTAAATACACATCTAGTTTAGCTGCTCATACTGAAAAGCTCAACCTTTGGAGTTTAGATTATGTTCTTAAACATTCAAGGCCAGCATTTAGTGAGCTCTGTTACATGAGTCCCTAAAGTTTCCCCTGCTTGATTAAAGCAAATCTTGAGTCGAAGGCTTCAAGAGATGGGAAAGCGAGAGCCTCCCCTCAGCTACTTCTTCCAGTTATTAACTGCTCTAGCAAATAATCAAGAAAAAAGATCTCTTTTTTCCCAGGTTTTTATTTGTCTGGCTTCTTCCCCCCCTTGTTATACAGAAACTTTCATCATTTATGGTCAAAACCATTTCAGAGAACAAGAAGAGCGATCTGGCACTTTCCAGCTCTCTTGTCCCACCTGCCTACACACTGTCACTGAAGAGTCACCTCAGCAGATGCTTCAAGGTAAAAATCACAGCTTGCCTTGTTTACATTAATATTTTGTGTTAGCTGTTACACAAATTCTGCTGCTCTTAAAGGAGGCTTCTCTCAAGTCCCCTGCTCTCCTCACCTGCCATCGCTTCCTATTCTTTTAGCTTATTTGGAAAGGGCAGGACTCCTGGAAATAAATTTTCTTCTTATCTGCTAGGCACTGGTAGAACAGCCCAGCCAACGAGCAAGCACCAAATAACCGTGATGCACCAATAATCTCACCCTGTACATGCAACCTGGAATTTCAGCTCCTACTTCCCCTACAATGCACGCACTGCAGAGATACTCCTGTCCTTGGCTTCCTTCCTATTCTGCTGCACTCTTCTTCCTAACCAGTAGCCCAGGAAGATCTCAAGAGATCATGCAACATCAAGCAGCAGACATTCTCCTGCGGTGGCAAAGACCTGGAAACTCAATGTTTTGTAGAGAAAGGAATGGCTGAACCTTCTGCCTGAGTCTTCCTCCCAGGGCAGATGTGCTCTGCTTCAGGATGCACAGCAGCATCACAGCCAGCTTCACGGTCATTTCAAGCTGGTGTGACTTCCAGAGGAAGCATTTCCACCCTGCTATCCCAGTCCCCTCTCTGCTTCGTGCTGGTACAAGTGGTACAGCAGCACGGTGAAGTGATCGGGGAACCGACACACGTTAAAGAAACCCAGCACGAGGCAAACAAGAGGCCGGTTTCCATCTGGCTCAGCTTCCTGGCTGGATGTGGGGTCTGCAAGACCACTTCTCTTTCCTCTTGCACCACCACAGGTGGGACCTCTTCTGCCAGCAGCACCAGCTCAAACCAACCGAGAAGCCAAGCACACCAAGTTTGGACTCTAAAAATCACAAAGTCACCGAGGAAAACCTCCTAAATTCCAAAAGATAGAGGGAAAAAGAAATTAAACTGGTTTCAGCTGGACATCTCCCATTCATTTCCCTCTATTGTGCTAACCAGCATCTGAGCAGCACATACCGACAGCGAAGGCCACCTCCCACAGCCAGCTGCATCCTGGTAGCAGGCAACGCAATTCCCTTACAGCAGGAGTCTCCGACAGGATCTACTCCACATTAACAGTCCACTCGAGCACTTCTGGGCAAACTGCAGCAAAGCAGGCGAGCGACCTGACGCAGGTTTCTTTTCCAGCCACTAAACCACTTTAAAAGACATCTAAAAATACATTAAATGCTTTTCTCATGTGACTTTTCTCTGTGAGGGACGTCTCAAAAGCCTGCCAGCAGCAAACGGAACGAGACACTCCTGCAAGACCTCGTTCCTGCACGAACGGCATCGTCAACTTGCTTGAGTCCAGGAGACAGCCTAAGGGAAAATCGTGGAGCAGTCTGCTCGGCAGCACCAGCGACTGCTGTAGCACCATTTTCCCTAAAGGGCTGCACTTCCATCCTGGATCACCACCCAGATGGGGAGCTGCACTGGTTTGCCTTGTTGCTGCTCCAGAAGGATCTTTAACTGGTTACACTCGGAACACTTCAAACGTATGCTTCTCCCAAGCAAGCCTCAAGAAGAAAAATAACTTCCCAGCTCTGCTGACACAGGTAATTCCTCTCCATTCGGGAGAGGAGGGGTAAATGAGACGACTGTTTGCCTTCGAAGAGCTTTGCAAATCAGCTCAGCTGTCTGCTACCACAGAGCCTGAGCAGGAGGACACTGGCCACTTCAATTACTCCAGCCAGTCCTCAAGACCATCTCCTTAGAGTAGATTTACACCACCGAGTTTCCCACCAAGACTCTTCCTCCACTCCCAGCGGGGAGCTGACAGCTTTTCTGCTCTGTTGAGACACAGACCCATGTGCTTACAAGCTTCTGTACGTGCCTGTGTCTGCACTGAACTGGAGCAGACATGGACATGCTAGGAAATGAAAGGTTTCTGCTCCTGGATCAGTTCAGGCTGCAGAGCCGAGCCATCTGCTTCTGCTGAGGGTGGCTTTTCCTCACGCCAAACCAGAGAGCTAGCCCAGGCGGCTCCCAGCTTCAGCTGACCTTTTCCAGTTGGCACAGCCCGAGACTGCTGGTCCCAAACGGGGCTTAGAGTCAGCTGCGCAGAATTCCCTGAGAATCATCATCTTAAGTCACTGCTTAAAGACGAATCCCACCCCTAAATACTGGCGTAGGGAGTCAACTTAGCCAGCCTGAATTCCCATATATGACCAGAAAATACGACTTCGGCACATGAAGCACTCTTTCCCGGGCTCCCAGCTGAGTGACCAAGCTCCAGACTACACCAGTCCAAAAGATACTCACAGGGAAGAGCTCTGCACCCAGCCTTGCTCTCCATGATCTCCCTGGTGACCCAGCAGGACCTGAGCTGACCAGCTCATCACAAAACACAGGTACGTGCAGCCAAGGCAAAAGGGCGGAACCGCCCTTATCTGCAGGATCTTGATTGCACCTTAACTTCAGGAAAAATCAAATCCTAAATCTCACTGCCGCCTCTGTCCTCTGCTTTGCTTTACTAAAGAAGCTGCCTCAACGACCTCCTGAAGCATCAGATGAAGGCAATGGTTTTCAACCAGCACGTGAACAGACTATAAGAAATCCATAAAAGGTGCAAAAAGGCTTACCTGAAGTCAGCAGGATTAAGTTCTCTATACAAAGTTACGCACCTCCAGGGGAAGCTTTAGCAGCCGGCAGTTCAGGGAAGAGAGAAGGGCTGGAGGCTGCTGAGCTGGGTCACACCGGAGCAAACACGCAGCACCAGGATGCAGCGCGGAGGTCTGCAGGAAACAGCTTCTTCCTGTGACGGCAGGACAGTACCGCGAACCCATCTCTCCCGGGACGCCCACGGGCCAGCCGCGGCCGACTGCCAGACCGGGCTGAGCTCACGCAGCCACATCCAGTTTGCAGATCAAAAGTCACTCAGGCGCCAGCGAACGACGCAGGGCCCTACCTGTCCCAGCAGGTCCCGGCTCCAAACCGCCCCAGCCGCCGCCGGGGCAGGGGAAAGCAGGAGGTGGAGGCAAGCAGCAGTTGCACCGTTCCCATTTGACCCAATGACTGGGACGTTTTGGGAGCACAGCACGGCTTTGGCGTAGCAGGGAGAAGGAAGAGGAGGGTCGGGATTCCAGTTTCCAGAAATAAGGGGCGTGCAGTACTGCGGTACCAGCGCTGGGACACCGGTTTGAGGGGAGGGTGGTGACTGAACCACATCACAGGTCTGGAGTACTGCTTCTAGACTCCAGGAGACTGTCTGCCTCTGACTGAGGCTTCTAAGCAAACCTTCTCACGCCCAAATTAGCCATGGTAATCACGGAGTGCTTCAGTCCGCCACGTCCAGCAGACAGATCCCACACAACTTTTATCCTGGCTTATCATCGCCAGCACACAGGGGAACACCGCTGCCTTCTCAATGCTTTACGTCCCCAATACACAATTTTACATCTTTGCCAGTAGCAAATGAAGCCCTTTTTTCACATCCGCTTCAATCACAGAGTTTTCATGAGGCTACAAAGCCCTATTCTTACACTTTTCTTACAAACAGTTTACTACCAAGGGTTCCTGGGGTTTTGCACGCAGTACCGTTACAACACATTGCTTCAGCTTCCTCTGTACGTTTCTGAAGCAGATTTGTATTTATTCTCAGCAACTGCTATTCTCAGAAGATCAAACTCCTTACCTCCCTAAAGGCTGACCCCTGATATGCCAACAAAATTTTATACTAAGATATGATAAACTGTTTTCTGAAAGAGCAAGTGGCACAAAGCTGCTGGCGTACGGATCAATATAAAGCACTGGCTTCACAAACACTGTTGGAAGCATACAATTCCCCACACAGAGGACATGAAGTTTCATATTTTGGGCAAACAGCTCGCTGTGAGGGAGCTGAATTGATTCCGTGTAAGCACACACAGTGCGATGGCACAGACCTTTACGTTAGATTTAGTCCAAACCACTCCTGTATTAAAATAACATTTACTGCCCCATTCCTGATGCTTTATTCCACAAAGGATGGACAGACCTGCGTTGTGACCACTCAAACTCACAGGATCACTTAAACCCGTAGCACAGCTATCCTGTGCACACACTACATGGCAGAAGCTTTAAACAAACACAGTGCGAGAACTCATGAAATCATTGACACAAGTTGTTGCCACTACTGTACTGAAAGAAATTATACTTTCCAAACGTCTTAACTGTACAGGATGCAGGAGAAAGGAAAGATGCTGAAGATTTTGGGAGTAGATATGCAAAGTGTTTGTGAATTTTAGGAAAAATACTAGAGGAAGATCTCCCTTTGAAGGGGCGCAGTCCCACCCTCGTCCCCAGCCGGTCTTTACCCTGTGTCGGGCGGAAGCCTGTTACCAGAGAGAAAGAGACACAGCCACACCGATTCTGTGCATCTTCCCAACAGGATCCTGCAAAGCCGAATTCAGAGAAGGTTTTAAAATAATCACCTTTTATTCTCCAATGCCAGCCTCAGGCAGTATCATAAAAATTCCACTGGAAATTTCCTTTGGGGTGGGAAAACACCGTGCATGGTCTTTCATGCAGGAATCTGCTCCTGCAGCCCAGGGAGCTCAGGCACTCCGCAGATGGCGAGGTCTCACCAGAAAGTGGAAGGGACACAGACAGGTAATCAGCGCAGCCTCGAATATTCACAGCAATACAGTCCCAGTGTCAAAACCATCGCGCCAGATTTTCCACTGGCATCAAACTCTGTATTTGTAGATGGCTGCCAGACCGTTTTATTAGAAAAATCCCTTACTTTGGGAAAAGCAAAGTACTTACCCTCAGAGAACGCAGATCTAGAGGGAAGGGCTTTTCCTTAAGAGGAAAAAGGGAGCCCCAAAGCGTTCAGTATCAGGGCAGACTCTGATCTTTTTCTGCCTCCTGGCTCAAAATGTCCCTCGCTACTCACCTAGAAGTCTACACCTGCATAAGGCGTAGGGATTCCTGTAGGAATCCCAGAACCACAACGCAAAGTTAACAAAAGATGTCACTTCACATTTCTACACCATTATTTCAGCAATATTGAGGGAAGATTAAACTTTTCCTTGCTGTAGACAAAAACTCTCAGCTAGAGACCAGTACTGAAGGGCTGTTTTGAGAATAAGCTTACGGGAGAGGCACAGAGGCCATACTGGAAAAACTCAGCAACTCTTTCTGTTCCGATTGAAGTGGTTTCGGAACAGCACCCTGGATGGCTGAAGAACCAAGAAAAAAGGACCGTTTTTGTCTACTGCTCTTGGTTCCTCTTCCCTGTAACTGAGAATCCCCAAAGAAGTTACACACAAGGAAATCCTGGGGCCTCGGGGCAGCTCTGGGAAGAGATGTGTTTCCCAAAGAGCCTGGAAGAGTCCATTTGGAGGCCAACCTTGCGCAAGAAAGAGGGAAGAAGCCTAAGTGACAAGAAGCAAGCAGTGCCACCCCAGCAAAGGACTGACAGCATAGGTGGAAAACTGCTGGTTCAGGCTACTGCCCAGCCTCTTCTTACTCCAGCTCATCCAAAAAAAAATCAATCCCTAGCCATTGGGCTGATATAAAATGATCAGTATCAGCTACTGGGAACTTGCATCAAAATTACGGAATGCTAATCCCACCCTCAAGGAACACACTTTGCAGAAGATTAAGCTTTCTGAAGTCTAACCGTACAGTCTAGTTCAAAAAAAGAAAAGACCCAGTGTGAATTCATTGCCTATATGCATTCAGCACTGGCGTGACCTGGAACTATGCTAGAGTAAACTGAAACCTCTCCCGTAATCACTTTTGCAGCCCCTGAGGAGGGAGGGGAGGAATGCTGCTCGTCAGGTCCTTACTGAGGAGTATTTGCCCCGTCAAGTATTGCATGAAGAGGCTTCTAAGCCAGTTTGTTGGAAAGCTGTGAGGAGCCAGGATCTAAAATATTTCTGAAGGTGCCCATGTAACCCTCTATGAGCTGAGCCCTTCCCAGAAAGCACAGTACAAAATACAGACAGTACCCTTATTCGGGGTTGCAGTGATGGCAAATGCCATAGCTAGCACTGCGGTGAGACTACAACACAAGAAAAGGGGAGAAAAGGAGAAGCCACCAGTGGAAACCTTCATTCAAGTAGAATGTTTAGAGGTTAGATGAGGCTAGGAGACTGCATTTCTAAAGGAAAACCCAAACCAAAGCTGAACACTGTCCACTTGCGGGGCTGGGACAAGTTTTACTGCTGTTTCCAAGCCCCACACTCTGCACGTGAAGGTCTGCCAGAGATAATGTACTTTGGATCCCACCAAGAATTGCTCTCCAGGCCTAGAGGATACCTGCAGGACAGTGAAACCGGGGCGGGCGACTCAACCGCGAAGAAGAAAATATTCGTTAGGGCTACGAGCACCATCCCAAGGGAGAGCCCTGCTGATACAACAGCTCCCTGCCCCCGAGGATGCTCCGACTCCCCTCCCGACCGCTCTGCTAAGCCAGTGGAGAAAGGGTCAAGCTGAAAACAAAAAAACAGAACAGTTTTATGCCAAGTGAGCAGGATCAGTTCATCAACACGAGCTCAGCACCACAGCTGGCACGTGGGAGGAGGCGAGAGGGCACAGCTGAAAGCAGGGAAAGAGAAGTGAGCACCGTTTAAGAGCACCAAGCCATGAGGCTGGCTGGGGCAACCGCTCGTCCTGAGCTACCTCACCGCTCTCCAGCACGGGGACCACGCTCACCTCTCCCCCACCGTGCTGGGCCTCGATTCCTCTCCACCAGCACTGCCAGGGTGCTGACGAGCTCCTTCTGGTTGGGGCATTTACAAGGTCCTTCCATGGACAATTCAGGTTACTAATTTGCAGAAAGTTAACTCCAGTGTCTGGAGGTCGGACCTTTCCTCTCCAAAAGCAATAAGCCTTACACCAGCTCAAACATCCCACACAACTTCACACTCCGCTGCTCGCTGCACCTCGCCCTGCGACCACCGCAGTGGCATCGGCACTGACGTGGCCCGGCAGCGACACAGCTCAGGGGCCACACAGCAGAACACCACTCGTGTTAAGGTTTAGCAGGCCGTTGTGAGGTTTTTTTGCAGTTAGCCAAACACAAGGGCTGCGGTAAGGAGGCGTGGGAGCACGTGGAAGCCCAGCAGCCCCCTCCAGCTCTCGGGTCCCAGCACACTGCCCAGGGACAGGACCCCGGATGTGGAAGAGCCGCAAGGCTGCACAGCTGCCATCAGCAGAGATCCCGGGGAATTTCCTAGCGTGCATCGAGCCTGGCTCCCAGAAACCAGCGCTGCTGGGTTGTGGTGACCTTGAGCAGGACGTTTGGGAAAACAGGGTGCATTCCTAGGGTGCCTTATATCGCTTGCGCCCCAGCCAATAACTCAGGCAGCAGCTACCATCAGGCAAGCAGCTCCAGCCTTACTTCAGGCTGTGGTTTCGAGACACATCTGCCCACCCAAGCAGGTCACTGCCAGCAGAAGAGGGAAGCCCCAATTGCCTCCTGTCACCCCGAACAAAACTGTGCCACTCACCTCCCAATCAGACACCTGCGAGCAGCAGAGCAGTTGACAAACCACGCACAAGAGACGGGGAGCTTTCTGCCAGGCCCCAGCCGACCAGCTCACGGGCCCAGTAGGCGCCCGCGCGAGGAAGGGAGCGAGCCTCGCCGGCCAGGGGACCTGGAGCATCTCCTTCCGACAGCATTGTATCAGAGGATCAGCTCGGATGCTCGGGGAAAAACACAACGACAAAGAAAGCAGCAACATCAAAGATAGACAACCATCTTTTCCACTGGCAAGATGAAATTTTATCCCAGAAAAGCTGAACCAGAAACAGTTTAAGCCAAAGGATAAGTGCAGGGAGATACACAGACCGAAAAAGGCACTGGACTAGGAAGTGCACCTACCTAGCGTACTCACACAGGTTAATACATTGATGCTCTGTCCCGCAGCACCTCCGTAGTTTGCTCAAACTTACTCAATCTCACTGAACAAGCTCAAAAAGCCCAAGTTCTTTGGGTTGATCTTTTATTTTTCACAGCTTAAACATGGTCACAGCCCTCCACGAATCAGGTTTAAGGCACAGAGCTCTCCAGACTGCACAAACATCCCAAGAACAAATATTTTCAGCATACCAAGGGCTCAGATATGCTAGGTCAATCCCACTGTGTTTATTTGTATTTCACCCAAATCACCACTGAAGTACTCATAGCCCAAGGAGCAACGGCCTCCCGCTGATTCAGCAAGAGACCAGAAGTAATCGGCAGACAGTCTACAAGCACCACCAAGAATGCCAGAGGCATTTATTTACATCACCCCTGTTTGCCCAAGGAGAATTTGGAGTTTGCATTTTCCTCATTCAATTAATCATTACTAGAATTAGATCTTCTGTACGACTCCTCAGCTAACAGGAGGAAAGGCACAAACCACCCAAAATAACCCCCGCAGCAAAACTTTTCGGATAGCTGTCCTTGCCGAAACGAGACAGACAGTTTTAGTGCTGTCAGCTGGAGTTCCTCCCCAGGCTGGCACAGCAGCCTGGTGTCTCTCCAAGATGATCTCTCGTTATCTAAGGGGCATGGAAAAGGCAAGGAGACACCATTCCTACTGTTGAGCAACACCGCTGCTGCCAGGGCAGAACCACCGCACCTCCTCTGCTAGGCTGACAACAGACCACACCTCACACCTGTGCCGCGGACACTGGAGCATGAAAATTCCCACAGGACCCCGCTGCTGCAACCGCACGGTCCTCTTCTCCCTCAGACCCGAGCGGGGCCACCGGTCTTTAGTGCACAGCACCTCTCAGGTTTGTCAGCTGGCAGTCTCGCACAAGCCGGGACGCAGCAGCGCTCCCTCCGACGTGACCCCCTTGCTGCCAGAGCACGGCTCTGCCGACAAGAGACACACGAGAATTCCTCCAGAGCGGCCGCCCGTGGAAGACGAGTTAGGGTCAGAGCTTTGAGCCGATTCTAACCACGCACTTTGCGGCTGAAGCTGCCAAAAGGTCTCGCTCTACCTGTCACGCATCCCTCGTTTCTCGCAGCGGCCGAGCCCAGCGCGCCGGGCAGCGAGGGACAAGAGGAGGAAGAAGCGGATGAGCAGCGCTGGAGCTAGCCATGAGCACCAGCCATTTGTAAAAGCAGAGAAGTGCTAGGGGTCAACAAATCCCACACAAAACCGACCGGTACACAGCGAGGCGCAGAACACCTTTACTGCTATCAGCCCCACAGCTTTTGCTGATTCTCCAGGCCCAATATTAACAATTAAGCAGAATTTACTGCTCTGTTTGCACAACATTGAAAGAAATGGGTATTTCTAAGCTAGCATGGCCTGTCAACATTGTCTTCTAGTTATTCAAGAATTTGTGCCAGCTCCCAAAGAAGCGAGCGCAAGCTCCTGCAGCAAGACGACGGCGCGACCTGGAATCAGCCAGGCTTTGCTGATTGCTCCTCCGAGTAAACAGTGGTGTTCCCAGCACTTCAGCTCGCTCGCAAGCTTCTCCCGTTGGCATACTACCCTATATTTAGGATAGAAGAGCGCAATGACAAGCATTGGGAAGAATGAATAAGTGGTTTGGGAGGCTCGGTGTAGTGGCAGAGACTGTGTGAAGGAAGGAAAGGGATCTGTGAAGCCAAAAATGGGAAGAGACGGCATTCCATAGAGAAAGTTAAATAACAAAGTTTGGTAAGAACAGTATTCCCGAGGCAAGAGACAGCGGCAGCCCACCATGCAACCACAGTGGGCAGCGGAAAGAAGCCCCTGCCTGGAGGGGCAGGGAGAAGATAGGGAAATGTTTGATCTTTTTATACAACAAGAAGGGTTTAATCTCACTTTGGACAGGTGAACGATGTCCCCCAGGCTAGGAGCCCAAAGCTCCAGGACCAAGGGACACCCAGCACCTCAGGGAGCGACTCAGCCCTGCTGCCCAGCTCCACACTCCCCTCCTGTGAGCACAGAGACCTGGTTAAACCCTAAAAACACATACAGGGAGCACGTGAACTGCAAACCCGTGGCAAAACTTGCTAAATTCATACCCACTGACACGACGGGCGCCGGAGACTGGGGTGAGTCGCTTCCGAGGAGCCAGGGAGGCCACCAGCAATATTTTGG
>WHYT01015039.1:0-14044 GCA_009806455.1 Tetrax tetrax | reverse complement strand
CGCCCCGCCCCGGGTGACCCCGGCCCCGCTTGGCCCCGGGCCCGCCGGCAAATATTTGCTGGGGGCCGGCCCCGAGCTCCAGCAGCCCCCGGGAACGCGGGGCCGCCGCCATGCAGCCCGTGCTGGGGGTCCTGCTCGCCCTGGCCGCGGCCCTGGGCTCAGGTAGGGCCCCGGGCTGGGCCGCCGTGGGGCCGCCGTGGGGCTGGAGGGCGTGGGGCAGAGTGGGGCCTGGTCAGGCCTAGGCCTAGGCCGCTGCCCGTCCCGCGCAGATGGGGGGCAGCAAGAACCAGGGGGCTACAGCGAGGGCTCCCCTGCCCCACGGGACACGGATCCCATGATCCATGGGGCAGGTGTCGCGCTGCTCTATGGGGTGGGGACCCCACGCCCCACAGGGCCTGGGCGTCCCCACCATGCCCCCATGGGGACACTGAGTTCCCGCCAAACTCTGCAGGCCACCGCTCGCCCCTCAATGACTTCCAGCGCCTACGAGCCACCCAGCTGCTGGCGATGCCGGCAGACCCGCCGGCAGCGGAGGGGGGCTCCGCGGAGCAGTGTGCCCAGCGCTGTGCCGCCAGCCTGGCTTGCCGGTGAGCGGGACACGGTGCTGCCGCAGGGGCGGGTGGGAGCGCACGGGGCCATGGCACCGGGGTCGCTCTGTCTGCTTGGGCACTGTATCCCCGGGTTCCGGTCCCACACGGTGCCATGCCAGACTCCTGTGGTTCCTGCCAGGGCTTTCCACCACGAGCGGCAGAGCCAGCTGTGCCAGCTGTTGCCCTGGACCCAGCACTCGTCTCACGTCCAGCTGCAGAAAAACATCCACTATGACCTGTACCAGAAGAAAGGTGAGCCGGCACCAGGGGTGGGCACAGGGACACCGCGGGCCGGGCACAGGCCACCCAGCGCAGGGCTCCCTGCTGCCCATGTGCCCCCCTGGTTTGGCCCTGGGGCTCTGATGCGGTGCCCGGCCCTGCCCAGACTACCTGCGGGACTGCGTCGTGGCCGATGGCTCCAGCTACCGCGGCACGCGAGCCACAACGGAGAAGGGGCTGCGCTGCCAGCACTGGCGAGCCACGACACCCCATGATCACAGGTGCCCCCGTGTCCCTGGCTGCCCCGTGACATCCACTGGTGGCCCTGGGCAGTGGTGGGGCAATGGGGAATGGGCTGGGGACAGCGGGGAGGCAATGGCGCCGACCCGGTGCGGTGCAGCACTGTGGCTGTGCCCGCCCTGGGGAGAGGGGCTCCTGGCAGCCCTCCTACCCGCCCTGCTGCCAGCAGGTTCCTGCCATCCCCCCGCAACGGGCTGGAGGAGAATTACTGTCGAAACCCCGACCGGGACAAGCGAGGCCCATGGTGTTACACCGTCGATCCCAACGTCCGGCACCAGAGCTGCGGCATCAAGAAGTGTGAGGACGGTGAGTGCCGCTGCCCAGGGACACCCTGTGCCCTGTGTGTCCCCCATCACCCCCGTCACCCCCAGCACTGAGCCCCCCCGGCTCTCGGCAGCCGTCTGCATGACCTGCAATGGAGAGGACTACCGCGGCGCCGTGGACCACACCGAGTCGGGGACGGAGTGCCAGCGCTGGGACCTGCAGCACCCCCACAAGCACCCGTACCACCCCAACAAGTACCAGCCCTCAGCCCCGGGCAGCGCGCAGCCACCCCGGCCATGCCAGGCGCCGGGGTGGTGGTGCCACCCTCAACCTCTGCTCCCCGTCTCTGGCACAGGTACCCCGACAAGGGTCTGGACGACAACTACTGCCGCAACCCCGACAGCTCCGAGCGGCCCTGGTGCTACACCGTCGACCCCGGGCGGGAGCGCGAGTACTGCCGCATCCGCGTCTGCAGTAAGTCCCCGCTGGCGGCACCGCGCACCTGGCGCTGGGGGTCTCTGGTGCCACCCTGACCCTGCCGCTCTGGCCCTGCAAGCAGAGAAACGCCCGCGGCCCCTCAACGTCACCACCAGCTGCTTCAGGGGCAAGGGCGAAGGCTACCGGGGCCGAGTGAACGTCACCGTGTCGGGGATCCCCTGCCAGCGCTGGGACGCCCAGACCCCCCACCAGCACCACTTTGTGCCCGAGAAGTACTCGTGCAAGTAAGGGGGTGGTGGGGTGGAGGGATGCACCTGTGGGTGCTGGCTGGGGTGGGGGAGGCACCCGTGCAGCCCCCTCCTCCAGGGACCTGCAGGAGAATTACTGCCGCAACCCCGACGGCTCAGAGGCGCCGTGGTGCTTCACCGCCCACCGCACCGTCCGCATCGCCTTCTGCTTCCACATCCGCCGCTGCCCGGACGAGCTGGGCGCCCAAGGTGAAGCCGCCGCCCCCGGGCACCCACCCCCGGGGTGGCTGCCGGGGGTGCCAGCCCTCCCTGCCTGTCCCCAGAGTGCTACCACGGCCACGGCGAGCGCTACCGCGGCCACGTCGCCAAGACGCGCAAGGGCATCACCTGCCAGCCGTGGGCTGCCCAGGTGCCCCACGTCCCCCAGTGAGTGCGCGAGGGAACGTGCTGGGGGGCGGCGTGCGGGGATTGGGATGGAGAAGGAGATGATGGCGGCTTCCTCCTACCAGGATCTCGCCCGTCACCCACCCCGAGGCACACCTGGAGGAGAACTACTGCCGCAACCCCGATAACGACAGCCACGGCCCCTGGTGCTACACCATGGACCCCCGCACCCCTTTCGACTACTGCGCCATCAAGCCCTGCTGTGAGCCCCCACCCGTAACCCTGCAGAGCTGGGGGGGGTCCCCAGCCACCCCCTGCACTGGCTTTGATCCCTCCGGGGCGGCTGGATCCTGACCTGGTGCCACCTTCCGCTTTCTCTCCACAGCCGGCAGCGCAGTGCCCTCTGTCCTGGAGCACGCAGGTGGGCACCGGGCGGGTGCCGCGGGGCAGGTGCCAGCGGCGCGAGACCCTGCCCGACGCCCACCCTGCCCGCAGACGCGGTGGCGTTCGAGGAGTGCGGCCGGCGGGACGAGAGGCTGCAGCGGAAAGGACGCATCGTCGGCGGCCAGCCCGGCAACTCGCCCTGGACCGTCAGCATCCGTAACCGGTGAGCGGGCACCCCGCCAGCATCGCCACGCGGCTGTCGTCCCCCCGCTCCCCAGGAGCTCACCCCCTCGTCCCCGCAGGGCTGGCGTGCACTTCTGCGGGGGGTCCCTGGTGAAGGAGCAGTGGGTGATCAGCACGCGACAGTGCTTCTCCTCCTGGTAAGGCCGGGGCTGGGACGCGGGGCGCCGGGAGCCCCCTGTGCCCTCACGTCCCCGTCCTGCAGCGACGCCGACCTGGCGGGTTACGAGGTGCAGCTGGGTACCCTCTTCAAGGACCCCGACCCCGGGGACCCCGACCAGCAGAGCATCCCCATCGCGCGGATCGTCTGCGGCCCCTCTGATTCGCAGCTGGTGATGCTGAAGCTGGCAAGGTGAGCGGCCACGCCCCGGCACCCGCCGTGCCCCGCCGCTGGCTGGGCTGGCACCGCGTCCTGCCCTTCCCCTCGCTGCAGGCCGGCCGCTCTGAACCGGCGCGTGGCCCTGATCTGCCTGCCACCCGAGCGCTACGTCGTGCCCGCCGGCACCGTCTGCGAGATCGCCGGCTGGGGGGAAACCAGAGGTACCCACCGCGGGCAGCCCCTGCCACGCCATCCCCCTGCCCGCGCCATCCCCTCGCCGTGGCGTCTGCCATTCGTGCTCCCGCTGCCCCGCGCGCTCGCTGCCCGCAGGCACGGCGGACGGCAACGTGCTGAACGTGGCGCGGCTGCCCGTGCTGGCCCACGGCGAGTGCAACGCGGCGCTGCGCGGGCGCCTGAAGGAAAGCGAGCTGTGCACTGCCCCGCTGCGTGCCGGCGTGGGGGCTTGCGAGGTGAGCCCACCCGGGGACCACCGCCTCCGGAAGCCCGCGGGTGTTGGCACTGGGGGTGACGCCGCTCTCTGGGTGCCGCAGGGAGATTACGGGGGGCCGTTGGCCTGCCTCACCGCCGACTGCTGGGTGCTGGAGGGGGTGATCACCCCCTCCCGCGTCTGCGCCCGCACCGACCTTCCCGCCCTCTTCATCCGCGTCTCCCTCTACGTCGACTGGATCCACAAGGTGATGAGGATGGGCTGAGCCGGCTCAGCCCCGGCCTGGCGCAGCCGCCACCGCGCAGTAAAGCCCCGGCCGTGGCCGCAGGATTCGGCACCGCACAGCGTCTCACGTGTTTATTTAGCGCCGAACCCCGACGCGTGTCCCGTTCTGCCCCCCGGCTACGCTGGCTCCGTCCTCCTCTGGTCCTGGCATGTCCCCAGGGCCAGTGGTCACACCAGGGCTGGCGCAGCCGCAGGGTCACCGTGGCGCTAGGGACTGTGCGCACCTGTCCCGTCCCGCTGGGGCTGCCCCAAGTGCTGGAGGAACCAGCGGGCACAGTTGACGAAGACGTCGGCCTCCGTCTCGGCGCCGGCCAGCGCGTGGCCACCCTCCGGGTACCACAGAAGCCTGTGGGGCAGGATGGGATGGATGGGGAGGATGCTCAGCCAGCACCCCGGGGTTCCCTCCCCGCTCCCACCCCCTGCACCCCACTCACCGCACCGGCACCCCCCTGGCCCGCAGCACCCTGTACAGCTCCAGCGCCTGCGTGGGGCTGACACGCCGGTCCCGGGCGCCCACGCACAGCAGCACCGGCGTCCGCACCTGCGGCACAGCGGAGATGGGTGCCCGGCACGCTGCACCCACCACCCCGCACCCGTCCTGCCCTCGCCTTACCCGGGCGGCCTGGGCGATCGGCGAGCGCAGCAGCATGGCGGCCACCTCCTCGGCGCGGGGCACCCGCTCAAAGGCGTAGGGCAGCCCCAGGGAGGCGTAGCGCCTGCGGCACGGAGGCAGCCGTGGGTGCGGTGGGGACGCGGCACGGTGCGGCACGGGGTGGGGGGCGGGTGGCACTCACCAGTCGGGGATGTCAGAGGTGCCCAGCAGCGCGGGCAGGTTGGAGACGGGGCTGCGCAGGGCGCAGGCTCGGTAGCGCTCGGGCTCGCGGGCGAGGAGGTGGAGGGCGATGAAGGCTCCGTGGGAGCCAGCCAGCAGGGCCAGGCGATGTGGGTCCAGGGGCTCGCTGCGCAGCGCCAGCTCCACGGCCAGCTGCGCCCGTGGGCCACCCACCGTCAGCAGCCCCCCATCAGCACCCAAACTTCAGCACCCCTCTGACACCCCCAGCCCAGCGCCCCTCACCTGGGTGTCCGCCACGTCCTGCTCGCCCACGCGGGACAGCAGGGAGGCGACGCTGGCCTGGCCGAAGCCCAGGGAGCCGCGGTAGTTCACTGGGGAGACGGGGGCCGTGGGTGCCACGTCTCCAGTGGGGCGCAGGGGCCACGCGTCCCCGCGCTCCCCAGCACTCACCCAGGAGCACGGCGAAGCCCAGCTGGCACAGCGCGGCCATGCTCGGGCGCCAGCGCGCATCGAAGACGGCATGGGGGCCACCTGGAGCCGGTGGGGACGTCACCCAGGGTGCCACCAGCACTGCCCGCTGTCCCCGCTGCCCCCTCACTCACCGTGGGGGCACACGACCAGGGGGTGCGGTGCCGTGCCGTCCGGCGGGCTCAGCAGCAGGGCCTCGAAAGCCTGGGTGCCTGTGCCAGGGAAGGGGTCCCACTCGGCACCCAGCACCCCTGGCACCCAGCACCCTGCCCACCCCCTGCTCCCACCCAGCACCCGGGCAGCACCCGGATGCAGCAGGGACCCCGGGCGCTCACCGCTCTGCCCACTGCGGGGTGGCTGGACCGTCAGGGTCTTCCAGGCGATGCCGGGCACGGCTGGGGTGTCCTCCACCGGCACCCAGCACAGGGGCAGCTCCTGGCCCGCCGGCGGCAGAACTGCCACCACCTGGGGACAGGTGGCGGGGTGGCATGGGGACACTCCTGGCCCAGGGCAGCTGGCACTGCTGGGGCATGATCCTGCAGTGCCGGTGCTCTGTGGTGCCGCCGTGCCGTCCCGTGCCGTCCCGTGCCACGCATGGATGTGCTATGATGTGCCTAGTCGTGCTGCCCTGTGCCATGCTGTGCCGCCCTCGGCCGTGCCACGCCGTACCCAGCTCTGCTGCTCCTTGCTACACCATGCCACGCAACGCCACGCTGCACCTGGCAGTGCCTCACCGCGCTGTGCTTTCCTACGCCGTGCCAAGGCTGCGCCGTGCCACGCAGTGCTGCACCGTGCCATGCCGTGCCGGGCTGCGCTGTGCCTGGCCGTACCTGGCTGTGTCATGCCAGGCCACACCACGCCACACTGTGCCACACCACGCTGTGCTGTGCCTCGCTGCGCGTTGTCGTGCTGTACGACGCCGTGCCGCGCGCGGTGCCAGGGCTCTGCTCACCAGGCTGGGAGGGCGGTGCGGGGCCGAGCGGGTCGCCACCAGCAGGTCCCACTGGAGGGTGAGCAGCTCCCAGCACCCTTCAGGTGACCCTGGGGACAGAGAACACACCGGTGCTCGTGGACACTCGCCGGGGCACCGCGGGCAGCCCGGCACCACGTACCTGCTGTCAGGTTGGTGACAGTGGCCGCCTCCGTGTCCACGAGCAGCAGGTCCTGAGAGGGGACAGAGCGTAGGGAGTCGCATCACCACGGGGCACAGGGGGCACCTCCTCAGCCCCTCACCGTCCCCAGGACTCACCGTGCGGCTCCGCTGCGGGGTGCCCAGCACGGCTCGCTGGCTATCGGCCGCCCAGCACCGCGGTGGCAGCACGTCTGCGTAGAGCCCGGCGAAGGCTGCGAGCGGGGCAGAGCGCTAGCGAGCTGGGGCCATGGGCACCCAACATGGGGGGGTCTCAGCCCCCCCGGCAGTCTCAAGCCCTGCCCGCAGCACTGCGCTCACCCTCCGTGGGCTCCTGCACCACGTCGAGCACCGTCGCCATCTGCCTCGTCTGCCAGGTGAGCTGGGGAGAGCCGCGGGTGGGGATGGGGAAACTGAGGCAGGGGGGCTTGAGGACAGAGCCCGCTCCCCGCCCTGGCTGGGCGCTGCAGGAGGCTGTGACACCCTGGGATGGGTACCACACCGGTAACGCGAGGTGGCACAGCCTTGCCCAGCGCCTGTTGGGCCCCACTCACCAGGCGCAGGCGCAGGCACTGCCGGTGGGGGCCCCCCAGGCCCCCCTCCAGGTAGAGCAGGCGGCGGCCATCGGGACTCAGCCGGGGAGAGAAGGCAGCGCCGCACTCAGCCGACAGCAGCTCTGCGGGCAGCAGGGGGGTCAGCACCCCAGGGACCCCCAGGACCCAGGGCACCCCCCGCCGCCCCCGGTGCTCACCGCAGCACCCGCTGGTGGGGTCCAAGTGGAAAATCCCTGACCTGGGGAGGAGGGGGGGGTCAGGCTGGAGCCCCCTGGCCATGCCGGCCCCATCCTGGGGGCACCCCAGCGCTGGATGCTGGGGGGGCACCCACCTCCTGTTGGAGCAGGCGCTCAGCCCCAGGCGGAAGGGCTCGTGCCACCAGCCCACGAACACCACGCCGCGGTCGTCCGGGGACCACAGGGCCTGTGCGACAGCCGGGACGGTCCCACAGCCCCATGCTGGCCCCCCCACGGCCCTCCCTGCACCCCGTCCTGACCTGGCCGGGAGAGAGGTGCTCCGGGACGCCCTCCAGCACCGAGACGCTGCTGGTCTCCAGGTCCAGGGTGCACAGGACGGGTACGCTGCGGGTGCTCAGCGCCTCCCCCCAGTCCTCGTGGTACACGAACTGCTCGCCCTGCGGCACAGCCCCGTCAGCCCCACGGCTGGTGGTTCCAGACACGGGGCTGCCTGCGTGGCACCCTCGTGGGGCTTACGGCACGCTTACGGGGCGCATGGCACCCACCTCCTCATCCTCATCCTCCTCTGCTGGCCCGGCTGCCCCCGGCACATCCCAGGGGCAGGGGGGCCGTGGTTTGGGCCGGCTCTTTTCGGCCACGTAGAGCAGCCGCGTCTCCGAGCGGGACCAGGCCAGGCAGGCGAAGGGCCCTGGCGCGGTAAGAGCGTGCCAAAGCCCAGCCTGGCACAGACGCAGCCTGGCTCTGGGCAGGCACCAGGGCTGCCGGCCGTGCCACCCTCGCCTACGCCGCGGGCAGGGGGCACGGGGAAGGGGCCCTACCCTCCGTGTAGACCTCCCCATGCTTCCCCAGCGCCGTCAGGTCCACGCTGTGGCTGCGCCCGCCGCTGCCCCACACCTGGGGGGACAGCAGTCAGTCAGCACTGGCGCGCCATGGCCACGGTGCCCACTGCCCTCGCGCTGGCCCCGGGGCTGCCGTGAACCCGTGCAGCCGGCGTTACCTCCAGCAGCTCGTGGCCCTGCCGCGGGCAGCGGCTGAGCACGGCACGGTGCTGCCCGGTCGGTGAGTCCTGGCTGAGGAGCCTGCGGGCGGGAGGGACGGAGGCCATGGTGGCGGCATACCAGGGACACCGGACACGCCACGGGCACCGGCCACGCCACGGGCACTGTCCGCGCCCCATCCCGCAGCCCATCCCTGCCGTACTGGTGGTGGATCTCGGCACTGAGCGCTGCCCGGCTGACGGCAAGGCCGCTGTCGCCTGCGCGCCGCAGGCTGTAGTGGCGGCTGAAGCGCAGGAGCCGGCGGCGGGGCACGTCGTGCCGGCTGCACTCTGCGGGAGGAGGCCGTCAGCGCCTGCCCGCACCGGACCCGCCGGCCGAGAGCAGCGGGGCGCTGAGCCCAGCACTCACTCACCGGTGTAGAGCAGGAAGGTCTGTTCCCCCGCGGCGGGGCCGAGGGCGGCACGGGTGACGGCAGGGAACCGTCTCAGCTCTCGGTAGCAGGCGGCAGGGCCGCCGGCCGCCTGGGCGTGAGGAGAGGCGGGCCGGTGGGGGTCCAAGCTCACCCCTCTGCCCATGCCTGCCCCCCGAAATGGGGCTGTGCCCTCCCACGCAGCGCCCCCCCCCCCCGGCCTCCCCTGCCCACCTCCGCGCCTCGCTCCGTTCCCGAGGCCATGGGGCCTTGCTCTGCCGCTGGGCCGCCGGCGCCTGCTGCTTCGGCAGCGAGGCGCGCTGCCAAGGCGTGCGCGAGCAGCCGGGCGCGAGGGGCCTGGCCTGTGCCAGCTCTCCAGCTGCCCCGTGCTGCTGCCGTGCCCGGGGCGGCCGGGCAGGTTCCTCTCTCCGCTGTGAAACGCCGCATCCCCAGCAGCGCGCACGCCAGCCGGCGTGGGAGAGGGGTCTGGCGGCACCGGGAGCGGAGGCGACACCGGCGCTGTCACCACCATGGGAGACATGGGAGGTGCTGAACTACACTGTTTATTGGGGGGTGGCAGTAGGGGGGGGGCTGTTAGCACCGCAGGTGCTTGAGCAGCCACAGCACGATGTTCATGAAACCGTCGGCTTCGGCCTCGACGCCGGCCAGCGCGTGGCTGTTCCCCGGGTACCAGAGCAGCCTGGAGGGGAGAGGGGGGTTAGCACCGTAGTGCCGTGCCCGCATCCAGCGGGCATCCATCTTGGACACCCAGCGCCCTGCTGACCGTGTAGTGACCCCCCGGGCCTTCAGGGCACGGTAATACTCCAGCCCCTGCTTGGGGGGCACACGCCGGTCGTCCTCCCCCAGCATCAGCAGCACGGGCGCGCGAACCTGCGGGAGCGGCATGGCCTCAGTGCCGGCACTGCCGGCGGGGAAAGGGACGGGGACGGGGACGTACTTGGTCGACGTAGCGCATGGGCGACCTGCGCAGCATCTCTGTCCACTGGGCCGGGTCGGGCAGGACGCCGGGCACGTAGGGCAGCCCGATCTCCGTCAGGCACCTGCGGGCAAGAGGGACGGGGGCACATGTAGGGCCGAGGTGGCGGGGGCCCGGGGGTGGCGGTACTCACCAGTCGGGGATGTCGGTGGTGGTCACCATGGAGGCGATGTCCACCACGGGGTTGCGGACCACGCAGGCGTGGTAGGTGTCGGGGAACTGGCCGAGCAGGTGGCACGCCAGGAAGCCCCCGTGCGAGCCACCCACCAGTGCCACCCGGCCGGCGTCCAGCGTCTCCTCCTGCAGCACCCGCTCCACGCAGAGCTGCCACCGCGGGGGACACCGGCTGAGGCGGGCAGCCCCGCTTTTCCCCTGTGGGGGCACCCGCAGGAGCACGGGGTGCCCCAGGGTCAGGACCAGGTGCTGGGGCCCTACCTGCACGTCCCGCACATCCTGCGTGCCCACGTTGCCTGGCAGGGAGGCCACGCTGTCCTGGCCGAAGCCCAGCGAGCCGCGGTAATTCACTGGGGGGGGGCGCACCGTCAGAGCCCTTCCTCCCCCCGTCCCAGCCCCACCGTGGGTGCTGTGCCACCCAGCAGTGCCCGGACCCCTGGCATCACTCACCCAGCAGCACAGCGAAGCCCAAGCGGCAGAGCGCCGCCGGGTACAGCGTCCACCCGGCCGTGAAGACAGTGTGGGGACCCCCTGCGAAAGGCAAAGGGAGGGTGATGCTGCCCAGCTGGGGCAGGGGGACACGGTGGGATGGGGGGGCCAGCTCTTACCATGGGGCATCACGACCAAGGGGGGCTTCTGGGCGGCGGGGCCCTCGCTTGGGCGCAGCAGGATGGCATCAAAATCCAGGCCGGCTGCGGAGGTGGGGTAGGGGGTGTCAGAGCTCAGCAGGGGCAGTGGGGCCTGGCCCGGACCCCCAGGCACTCACTGTACTGGGGGTGCTCCTGCTCCGGCGGGGGCCGCAGGGTGCGGATGCTCCAGGTGATGCCGGGCACGGGGGGCGCGTCCTGCAGGCAGACCCACCGCGCCTGCGCCTCCTGGCCGGCGTTGGGCAGGACGGCCACTTTCTGCGCGGGGAGAAGGGTCAGGGCCAGCACCCAGGGGCTGGTGGGTGCTGGAGAGGGGGAGCATCATCTTACCAGCGTGGGGGGACAGTTAGGGGTGGAAAAGCTGGCCACCAAGAGGTCCCGGTCGATGGTGAGGACAGACCAACTTCCCTGGGGGGCATCTGGGGAGAAAGGGGGTCAGACCCGCAGGCGTGACCCCCTCCCCAGCCCCGGCACAGCCCCCACTGGCCTGGCACTCACCGGCCGTCACAGAGGTCGTGGCGCCCGTCACGGTGTCCACCACAAACACGTCCTAGGGGCAGGAGGGCAGAGTCCAGCGGAGCCCTGACTCGGCTCGGCCCCCCATCACGTGCCCCCCTCCTGTCTCGGGACGGTGGCCCTCACCTGCTGACTGCGCTGGGCCGTATCCAGCACGAGCCTGCGGCTGTCGGCCGCCCAGCACAGCCCTGGCAGAGCACCGCAGTAGATGCCCGGGAAGGCGCCTGTAACGAGAGCGATCGTGCTCAGCATCCCCCATCGTGCGCCCCCCATCCTGCGTCACCCCTAGGGTTGTACTCACCCCACACCTGCCGCGGCACGGCCTCCAGCACCGTGCTGGTCTGCTTGGTGTACCAGTCATACTGCGGGAGGACAGGGCGCGGGGTGAGTTTTGCAGGGTCTCAGCCTGCCTGCCCCTACTGCCGCCTGGGGAGGGGACACCACCACCCTCCCACCAAGCCCCAAACCTGGCAAGGGCACCCTGCCACCTCCCTGCTGTCCCCCCCCAGTGTCGCTCACCATGCGGAGGCGGCTGCACTGCTGGTGGGGGCCCAGGGCGTCGTTCTCCAGGTAGACGATGCGACAGCGGTCAGGGCTGAGCCGCGGGGACCACACGGCCCTCGTGTCCTCGGAGAGCAGCTCTGCACGGGCACGAGGGGACGGTGAGGGGCCGCGGGGAGCTGGGGCGCTGGCGGGGTTGGGGCACGCGCTGCTCACCGCATCTCCCGCCCGTCAGGTCCACGTAGAAGAGCGCTGACCTGCGGGCAGAGACGGGTGTCACGGAGGGGCCAGGGGCCCCAGCTCCGTGGCAGGGTGCCCCGCGGGGACTCACCGTCGGTTGGTGCAGTGCCGCAGCCCCAGGCGGAAGGGCTCGTGCCACCAGCCCACGAACACCACGCCGGTGTCACCGGGGGACCAGAAAGCCTGTGGGGAGAGGCGAGACGAGCGGCTCAGCCCCCCCTGCTGCGACCCAAAACCTCCCTTCTCAGGGCCCCCCCGTCCTGACCTGGCCGGGAGAGAGGTGCTCCGGGACGCCCTCCAGCACCGAGATGCTGCTGCCCTCGATGTCCAGGGCGCAGAGGACGGGCACGCTGCGGGTGCTCAGCGTCTCCCCCCAGTCCTCGTGGTACACGAACTGCTCGCCCTGCGGCACAGCCCCGTCAGCCCCACGGCTGCCCCGTCAGCCCCCACCTGCCCCAGGGCGGGGGGACCCCACCTTAAGGGGCATGTCCTTCTTGGGGCACCCCACGTCCTCGTCGGAGGCACCCAGCTCGGGGGCTTTGCTCTGGAAGAAGGACTCGGCCTTGGGACGCTTCTTCTCCGCCACGTAGAGGAGGTGGGTCTCCGAGTGCGACCAGGCCAGGCAGCCAAACTGGTCTGCGGGGGCACGTCAGGCACCTGTCCCCCGAGGACTCCCCCCATCCCCTGGAACTCCCCCCGGCCCCTCACCATCGTCGTAGACACTGCCGTGCTTCTCCAGCGCCGTCAGGTCGATGCTCTTCACCTTGCGGTTCTGATCCCAGACCTGGGGATGGAGACGCCGGGGCGGCCCCGAACCGCAGCGTGGATCCAGCCCTGGGCCTCAGCAAGTACCCAGCCCCCCCGGCACCCTCCTTACCTCCAAAAACTGCTTCTCCTTCTCCTTCTCCTTGCCAGGGACCTTGCGCAGGACGGCCTTCAGCGCCCCGCTGGGGGACTCCCGGCTCAGCAGCCTGCGGGTGGGCGAGTGGGCACCCGTCAGCCCCCCGCCGTCGTCACGCTGAGGGGACGCCAGCATGGGGGACAGATGGGATGGGACTCACTCATCCTTGATTTCAGAGCAGGTGCCAGCAGGCCCTGAGTAGACGATGGAGGCCCCGTCGTGGAAGATGAGGTACTGGCGGCAGAACTTGACATTCTCGGCCCGTGACAGGTCTCGTTGCGACCACTCTGCGAGGAGCGGAGTGAGGGCACCCGCTGTCTCCCTGCAAGACCCCCTCGGACACCCCCAGGCCCCACCCCACCCCCGTACCGGTGTAGAGGCTGCAGTACTTGCCCCCGTACTGGGTGGTGACGTCGGGGCCGAGGCAGGCGGCGCTGAGCCCCGGGTGCCGGCTCAGCTCCCGGTACAGCTCCGCCATTTCCTCCGCGCGTGACAACACCTGTGGGACGCGCCGGGGTGGCTGGGGGCGCGGGGCCGTAACCGGGGGGCGGCGGGGCGCAGGGGACCGTTACTGGGGCACCAGGGTACATGGGGGGGTCTAGGAGGGTACCATGGGCAGCTACTGGAGTAGCAGGGGTGCAGAGCCGGGGCAATTTTACTGGGGTACCAGGGGCACTGCCTGGGGGTGCACGACCAGGGCGGTTGTTGGGGTACAGGAAGGGTACAGGGGTACTGGGGTAGTTACGGGGGTGCATAAGGGGTATTAGGAGGTACTGGGGGCAGTTTGGGGGTAAATATGGAGGATTAGGGGGATCCTGGGGCAGTTATTGGGGTACATAAGGGGGATTGGGGGTACTGGGACAGTTCGGGGGTACATAAGGGGGTCGGGGGGTACTGGGGCAGTTTGGGAGTACTGGGGCAGTGCCAGGGGCTGCAGAGCTGGGGCCGCTATCAGGGTCCCTGGAGGGATTAGGAAGGTGCCGTGGGGCACTAGGGGTGCAGAAGTGGGGCAGATACTGGGGGATAGGAGGGTGCCGGGGGACAGGTACTGGGGTACACTGGGGGGTTCAGGGGGGCACTGGGGCCGTTACTGGGACACGGGGGTCAGCCCCGGGGTTGCAGAGCCGGGGCAGTTACCGGAGCACCGGGGGCGGGCTCCCGGGGCAGTAACATCACCGCACCCCCCTCCCCCCCAAACCCGCAGCCCCTCACCGGCGGCTCCATGTCGCGGCGGCGATGTGGGGGCGGAGCCAGCGCCACTACTTCCGGGAAGGGGGCGGTGCCGGCGGCGTGCGGCACCTCCCATTGGTTGCGACGCTCGGGCAGCTGCCCGCGTTGCGGCGCCCCCTGGTGGGAGCGGGCGGCGCCGCTGCCGGAGCCCTGGAGGTTGGGGGGCCCCGC
>WHYT01015038.1:286228-314510 GCA_009806455.1 Tetrax tetrax | reverse complement strand
TCGCCGCCGCCGCCGCCGCCGCCGCCCCCCGGCCCGGGGCCGCCCGCCTCACGGGTCCGGCTCCGCGGGGTCGTCCTCCCGCCGGGCCGAGCGGCGGCGGCGTTCCCCGGGGGGCGGGAGGCGTGGTCTCGGCGCAGAGCGGCGGGCGCGGCGGCCAATCGCAGCGCGCGAGGGCAGGCGGCGGCGGCGGCGCTGGCCACTCAGCGTGCGCGGGGGAGGTGCCGCGCCCGCCTGCTCCCGCGCAGACCCCGCCCCCGGCTGAGAAACTTCTGATTGGGCTGTTCGAACAGTCACGTGGGCGGGGCGACCGCCGCTGCGGCCCCGCCCTCGCGTTGCTATGGTAACGCACGGCACGGGCTTCGCGCTTCCCCTCGGCGCCACCGCCGCTCGGCCCGGCCCCGGCCCCGGCCCCGGCCCCGGCCCCGGCCCGCCGCGCCAGCGAGCCCGGGTGCCGGCGGGACACAGGCCTCGCCCCGGGAGCGTCGGCCGTGCGGTGCAGAGCGGGCGCGGCACTGGAGAGGCCGGGCCCGGGCCCAGGTGGCCGTGCCCTGAGCGCGTTGCCAGCACGGAAGGGCCCTCGGGGCGGATTTCTGGCTCAGACGCTGTGCGTGAAAGGGGGCCGCTTCGGGAGCCAGGTTTTAATTTAAAATCTATCTTTTTGTGTATATGCATAGACTACCAAAAGTGTGAAGAGCAACAAGTATGTATCAAGAATAATTAAGACTTCATTCTATAAAGGGGTTATCTTTAGATCATTGCACCCCCCAAATTGTTCTTATGTAGAACACCTGCCCCATGCCAATGTATAGGGCAAGTTACTTTAATTCTGATCAAAACAAAACTATTGCTACAGAGACCTCTCAGGGAAGGGAAAGCCACCTGTAGCATGGCACTGAACAGCCACAGTAGCAATTAAAATGGTATTTAATGCGTTGTACGTACTTTATCTGTGATGGGCAGTTTCAGCTGAAGGAAGTCATGTCCAAACGAAAACCTCATCCTCGTCCCTGACACTTCATGGATGTATGGCTGACAACTCTGACTCAGCTTGGCTACAACAGAGCTCTTAATCTTTCTCCTTGGCTTCCGCTTGCCTCTTCTCTCAATCACGGCTGACATCACCATCACCGTACCTTCACTCGGGAGCGTAACTTGGGTGTAATCTGTTTGATTGGGAACCCTTAACCACATCTCACAGGAGCCACATTTTACTGCTGTGGATTACTTCTGGTTAACATAACTATGCTTTTACTGTCCCTCCAAGCAATTAGTATGCTTATTCAAATTCTAATTATCTTCATTCTTGATTACTGCACCATTTTTTGGTCTGAACACATGTGTTTGTAGCATCATCCAGCTTTATTAAGAATGCTACTCCAAAAATACTTTCTATTACTATTATTTTTAATATTTCACAGATGAGTTTGCATTTCTTTACTGAGGGCAAAGTTTCCCAGAAGGGATGAGCAGTTCTAATGGCCACCTGCACTGAAACACACTGGATGGCACATCCCTCTGCCAGCTCTGGTACTCGTCTCACTCCATGGTGATCCAGTTCACCTCACCAAACCAGCAGAAAGCTGCTCTTCTGGGTTATTTTTTCTACTGGTTTATCAGTCAAGTAATTCCAACATGAGATGACTGCTGGAGAATCCCTGTGCTCTGCTGTGCCGCGTGGTTATGCCCGTACGCTGCCTGTGACCTGCCATTTCTAGGGCAGCTCCAGCCCCCTGCCCTCATCGGCCACTGTTATCTGCTCTTCACAGGTCGGACACCTGTCTCTGCTCAGGTGCCTTTGGTGGCACTCTGCGTAAGGCTCTGCACAGTCCTCCCCTACTGTCCTTTTCCAAGCTTGCTTTTTGTTGGTGTGTACAGCTGCGTAGAGACCGCTGGGTCACAGATTGCTGAGGAGTTAACCAACTTTGTCTCATTATTTCCGCAGGAGATTGTGGAGGCAGGCTGCATCAGCAGGACTCAAAAGGGATGATACGAAAGCAGACACTGACAGGAAAACGAGTCCTGGGAGGGCCCGGTAACACCTCTGGTTCCCGACGGCAGTTCACAGCTCAGAGCGCGGTCGGGCTCACCCGCTCGCTCCCAGCAGCGCCCGCTGGCCCCGGCGCTGGAGGCACAACGCGAGTGAGATGGAGCGCTGGCCTAACCCAGGAGGACGTTTCTCATGGTTTTAAGCAAAGCCAGTAATTAACTGCACTGTTAATAACTTTCTCTTGCAGCAGTTGCCTTTGTTAAATGCACCCTGTTTATGCGTGCGTAGCGAGTGCTACGTGGAGGGTTTGGTTTGAAACCACAGAACAAACACAAGTCCCACGGTGTTTTAAACAAGTGAGGGAATTTGTAAAGAAAGCCGGTATAACCTCACTCGGAAAAGCATCCTGTTTGTGATGAGAAGCACAGCTGAGAGCTCTCCACGCTTCATTTTCTACATTTTCTGCATTCCTACAGTTCTCTCCGTTCAGAACTCTGACGCTCGAGGCGCTTTCTGCGCGTTTCTACGAAAGGTTTTACCGGCCGCGCGCGGTTCCCTGCACAACCTCTATCGCCGCACAGACGCTCACGCTGCGGGTCCCGGTGCGGGGCCCTGCCCCACGCCAGCTCCCGCCGCCTCCCGCCGCCGCCCCGCGCGCGCACGCGCCCAGCCGCGCCGCCGCCGCCGCCTCACTTCCGGAGGCGGTGCTTCCGGGTCGCGGCGCGGCCCAGCGCTCCCCGGTCCGCGGCGTCCTCCGGCCCCGGAAGCGGCTGCCGCGGCCCAGCGGCGGGGGAGGAGGCGGCGCCCGGCCCGGCCCCGCGGAGCGGCCCGGCGGCGGAGCCTGTAAGTGCGGAGGCGTGCGGGGTCCTGGCCCCAGCGCCGCGGTGGGTGTCGCGGGGGGGCGGCCCAGCTGTGGAGTGTGTGCCCGGTACCGGCCGCTCCCCCGGGGCGTCCCGCTGGCGGACCGGGGCAGCGCGCTGCAGGCTGTAGCCCCGCCTTTGTTTCTTGTAAGAACAGCCCGTGGCAAACCCGCGGGATGGAGGAGCCTGTCCTAGCGAAGCGGGAGCCCTTGCAGGGCAGGAGAGGTGCTCCCCAGGGTAAAGGGACCAGAGGCCGCCCCGGGCGTCTGCGGAGCGGGCGGGAGCCCGGCGGGAGGCACGGCCCTCGGCGGAGCCAGGCGCGGTCTGGGGCGGGCTGCACGCCGGGCAAACGAGCGTCTGACGGGAAAGGCCGGGGGGAAAAATAGGTACGTGGAATGTACGGCTGAACTCTTACAGTCGGACGTGGGGTGAAGCAGGCAGAGGGAAGGGAGTTCCAGGGGCTGCCCTGGAAACGCTCCCGCTTGACGTGGGGCTGCCGGCCCGCAGTCTGCCTCGGGGTCTCTGCTGGCCTGGTGCTGTCACATCACGCGCGTTGCTGGCTGCTCGCGGCACGACTTGGTCTCTTGGCCGTTTCTGCAGCCTGCAGGTGATCGCTTTGACTGCCTGGGTGTTTGCAAGATGAGTGCTTTTAGCGTGCTGCTGGATTGCGTTCCTGTTCTTTCACGTGAGTGCTGATCAGAACTGGCATTCTCACGGGAGGAACATCGCTGAGGGAGCGAGAAGTGGTTTCTAGGGGATACAACAGCAAGAGTTGATTTCAGTATTAGTGGAAGTTTAGTGATGTCTAAATGAGAAATGCTAGAGCCAAGCTTGGATTTTGAGTATGCTCTACATGATTTGAGGTTTCAGGGGATTATCAGGTAGATAAAAGGTTGGGAGTTAAACTCTCTCAGTTTTTTTTTTTTTTTTTAATTTAGAGCAAATCTGTTCACGGTCACTTTTTTGGGTTAGTTGGAAAAAAATTGAGATCGTTGCCTACATATAGACTTGTACAGAAATAACTAAACCAGTGAATTACAACCGATATAGTACATTTCTTTCTCGGTCATGTGTCAGGTCTTTCTTGTTGCACCCCTTCATTATTTGTTTATTGCTTTAACTGTTTCACCTGGTTGCAACAAATAAGAAATGTGTCTGACAGCTGCGTTCCTATGTAGGTTTCCCTTTTGATCAGCAAAGGCCTCAGCAGGTGAAGCAGCTTGGCAGAACGACCTGTGTGTCATGCATTCCGTAGCACAAATTTTCCCAGCCTTCCGAAATTGTGAGCATGGGCAATAGACTCCTGTACTGAAAGGTCAGTTGTATTAACAAATGGGCCATCAAATAAACAGGATGCAAGTCACAGGTCCCTGACAGCAGCACAGCGGCTCCGTTTGACACTTTGTGTTGGAGGTGGGCCAGGGGCGCTTGCTGAGCGAGGGAGAGGGAGAGCTGGGGATTTCTGCAGTTCTTCCCTTTTCCCTTCTGGAAGGGACAGGCTGTGGGGTGCAGGGGTGTGGAAGTGGAAATGTGGCAGTGCTGGCCCTGGTGGCACACAGAGTGCTGTTGCAGGGGCATCAGTACTGCAAACTATTTGTTTTGTGGTGGTTTGTGGATGTGAAACTGCTTTACGTTTGAGATGTGCCTGGCGGCGAGTTTGCTGCCTTAGGTTTTGCTAGCAGCAGTTCTTTTGTCAGAAGTGACCAAGTGAGGGCTTTTCTGTTAGTACCTCTAACAAAGATGCTAGGAGGCATTTTAGTATCAATTGTGTGTGCTGCCGAGAAGCTTTATCAAACTGTGCTACCTAGCTATTCCTTGTCCGTAAGCTCAGTTTCTTGTACAACAAAGCACCAGGGTAATCCCTACCTTGCCTCATTATTGCTTGGGAAGTATTGTATCTAAATCAGTTCTTCTGAAAGCAAAACAAAGCCCCTTGAATATGTTTTCTGTGCTCTTGAAGGAGGCAGACTAAAAATTTGTCAAGACCAAAGTTAAAAGCTAGAGGAAAGGGAGATTCATCTGTCGTTGAAGAACTGTGAATCCGTCTGGTTGCATTGGACGTAGAGTCCCAGAGGGGCTTTGACTCTCGGGAGTTTTTAAGTATCTTTAAAAGCATTTGTGAAGTCAGAAGCAGCTTGCACCTTGTTATATTCTAAAAAAAATTAAGATTATCATCAACCTTTTAATGCAATAAAAATATTTTCATGCAATCAGAAATGGAATGACAGCAAACTGAAAAAAAAAATGACAAACACAAAAGTGTTTGTTTGGTATCTGCTGGTTTGCTGCGCAGGCTGGATGAACCCAACTGCGTGTCCGTGGTGAGGACCAGCCAGCAGGTTTGTGGCACTGCCGCAGCGCTGCGCAGAGCCTGTTCTGGGGATCCCCTGCGCCCGCTGGACCTACAGCCAGCCGCTGGTCCACCCAGAGCCAGCGGTCAGGGCTGGGGACCGTCACGTGCTTAAAACACCTTCCAGTCAGGTTTGGCTTCAGCACATCCAGGCAGCTTTCCGAAGCAGCTGTGTGAGAGAAATACAGGCAATCTGGGAATAGTGCTGTACTTCCATGCTTTCTTACCAACTGCTGGGCAGACATAGCTAGGGAGCCTTGCCCAGGAAATCCCAAACAATGCGGCATCTCTCTCAATATTGTACAGACAAAAAAGGTAAAATGTCAACAGTTTCTGGTTTGGTTTTTTTGTTGTTTTTTTAAAGATTTAAGTTTGTATAGGTGCTTCTAAAATTTATGGGGTTTCTTAGGCTCTTGAATACCACAATGAAAAGAGGCAAAATAGAAGTTCTAGGCTAATACTTGAGCAGTCTGAGCCTACGCTTTTGTCCTCCTCTTTGCAAGTAGATATTTTATTTGTTCATCTTAGCAGCGTTAAAGGTTAGCAAATTGTTTATAAAGCACTTTAGGCATGTGAGTGAAAAATCATGGTTCCCTATAAAAGTGCACTGCTGTTGTTGAAAGTATTGTGGAGAGTATTCCTTTCCAGCTTTCTGTGCAAGCAGAACCGCCAGCGTCACCCACTCGCGGACAGCGACTGCTGCTCCCCGTTTCCGGAAAAGCGTTCATCAGGAGTGAAAATAAAACAGAAATTGTAATGTGTTATTCAAAAGGCACTCTGCTTTTGTTTTGTTATTTTAAAGTCGGCAGTTAAGCCTTAAAAATGAACTGACATACTCGTATTTGTCTGGATAGTAAGTTCAGATGAACACACGCTGTGCAATCAGGTACCAGGGCTCGGTGCGGTGGGCCGTCGCAGTATGGCGCTGCAGACGTGATGTGTGTGTGACGTAGCGCTGGCTAGCCTGTCTGAAAAAATAAGCATAATCGTCTACATTAAAAATTAAGCAAAGTGTTTGCACATATTTAGATTAGGCAAAAACCAGGCAAGATGCCGCTTTTCTAAACTGCTTCTATCCAAACCGTTCAGTACAATATCAGAATGAAAAATGACAACACTTTGTCATCTGTTCAAATTGATATTGCACTCTTTGCGGTGACAGCTGAAAAGGCCCACAGGTGCCATATAAAGAGGTGACCATGTTGTCATATTTCATTTAGGCATCCCTCTGCAAAGCCATAATTACCTAATTAGGTTGTTAATTAGGAGATTAGCATTTCAGTATATTGATAGAATGCTCTTTGCAGGCACGAGTCTAGATACAGATTTGTCTGCCCTAATTTGTAATCTCTGCATTTTTTAATACTTATTTGCTTAAAATCTTGATGCAAGATAGCTCAGGTTAGCTGAGAATCAACTTGTTTACAATTAAATGAAGATCTGACAAGATCAGGAAACAAATAGAGGAGAGTACACAGTTTCCATACGTACTCCAATATTTTCTCCCTCCTTCCCTAAAGCTCAATAATTAAAATATCGGCGTTGGTGTAATTTGTATCTTGATTGGTATGACAACAAAAATATAGCCAAATTCCACGCCGTTCCTAAATATAGAAATACATAGCTGATGCCAGATTGATTTACAGGTTTGAAAACTAACAAATAATTTGTTGGAAGTTGTGTGTGATGTAACTCATCATAACTTCCAAATGCCAGTTTCACGTGTGAAAGAGCGCCACTTCAAATGATTATTTCCTCTTTAATGGTAGGACCCAGAGCATGAGTGACAGCTTCTCTAGATAAGTATTCATTCTTAAATCCACTTGAGCTTTTGTTGAAACATAAACTTGAATTTTCATATATTGTGGTGCACTTTCCTTTATCCTGTGTGCACAGGAGTCTGTCTGGAATTCAAGGAGTTTGATTATTTGTACTGCTGCAAATGTAGATAACCAGAGCCATTTCTTTTGCAATTGCAGACGGAAGTTAACTGTGAAATTATTTCATATAACCTGAATCATAAATTTTGAAGTATGTTCACACTGTCCTATTCCAGCTTGTATGACATGGGGAGGGGAGAAATCAATTTTTCATTCTAATCTGCTCATTTTTTTCATTAGTTTTTAAGATCACTTTAAAGAACTACAGTCAGAGAGGTGTTTGAGTCCAGCGGCTGCGGAAGCCCTTGAGCAGGAAGATGACCTGTAATGTTATATAATTCTTCCAGCCACTGTATTTTGTGATTATTAGTAATTGGTTTAGATCCAGGTTGTACCTTCCAGAAGTTGCATCTTTGTCTGGAATGTTTTTGTTCACAGTGAGTAGGTTGTTAATTGTTTATTATTTCCTTAAGGAGGACAGTTGATTTAAACATATGGCCTCCAAAAAAAAATTTTTTTTTTCCTCCTTCTCACAAAATAACCTTGCAGGAATTGGCTCGGGAGTTTTGTGGAGAACTCACAGCTGTTCTTAGCCATTTGAACTGAAGCATTCTTAACATTATCCCATTAAAATTGGTGGGATTTCAAAGTTGCAGCTCTTTCCAATAGCAGGACATTTTTAGTTGCTCACAGCTTTCTCCAATTTTTATCATTTATTCTAGCTTATTTAGAGGCCTCTGAGCAAATTTCCATGTGTGCTATATGTAATATATTTTGAAGCATGGAAGGCATAAGTATAAAAATCTTCTGTGAGGAAAATATTTCTTATATTTTGACCAGTTGTGGCATGTCATGAAAAGGTGGTATTAGGTTGCAGTTTCGGGAACAATCATCCTTAAATCGAAGGTGGGCAGTGGTAACCAGCTTGTGTTTGGTGGAGCCACAAGTTTTTAACCTAACGTCTGTGAACTCCTCGCAGGGACGGGTGCGGCGCATGGAAGCCTGCCTGTGGTCGTTAGTCTCGCTCTCCCAAGCGAAGTCCATAGTTCCGCCGGGAAATGTTTCAGGAGCCTGCAGGTGAGAGGGGGGAGCAGAGCGGAGGGCTGGGGTGCAGTGCAAGGCAGACTTAGGGGTCCCGCCCCACCATGAGCAGGTGTGAATCGTGGCCAACCTCCGCTGTCGCTGCTGATGCGTGGTGTAGTGGTGAGCTGCCTTTCCCTGGGCGCTGATAGGGAGGGATTTTATCAAACTCAACTGTGTGTATTTAAAACAAACCAGAAAACTCCATGCAAAATAACTGTATTTTCCCAAAACTAAGGTAACCTGCACTCAGCATTTATTTCATGCTCAAGGTCAAACATTTTCCTCTGAAAACCGCGGTAAGAACAAGCTGGCACATGGTTGCAGTCCCACAAAGTCCGTGTGGTTCAGCACCGGAGCAGCAATACCACGCTCCCAGCTGTGTCTGCTGCTGTTTGCGCTGATGTGGGCGGGCTGGTAGGATGGAGGGGAAGGATGGCAATCCTAAGAGGTGTGTGGTTAGCTTGTCCGTTCACTTATCTCACACTCACTCTGGTATCTCATTGACACCTGATGTAGGATGATACGTGAATATAAACCAGACTGGTTTTTGGAGGTATGTGTGGGGTTTTTGGTGGGGAAAAAGGAAAGTGAGAAAATCTTCCTATGTCAGGCAAGCCAGAGGGTCAGAGAACACTTAATATGTTGTAGCAATGAAGTTGCCACCCCAAATTCGGATGTGTTCGTCTGTAAGTTTAAGGTAAAGCCTGTATAACTGGAGAGCCTCTTTTCAAGGCCTTTGTGTCACCTGCTGGAAGCTGAGTAATTTGTGAGAATGTTCTGCATTACTTATTGTGTGCTGTATTATGAATGAGGTTGATCTGCATAACAGCCCTGCTTCCCTTGCTGGAAAAGTCTGCGGATGCCATAAATATAGCAGTGGGCTACTGGAAGAGGAATATTTCTGATAAAAATAGTAGACTGAGATCCAGCTGTCTGATTTTGCTACCAAGTTCCCGTGAAACCTGCCAAGGCATTCAGCCTCTTGATGGTGCAATTTTACATCTTTGAGGATGTTCTGCAACCGCACAAGACTGATAGGGGGCTGCGCTCCGCGTGCTCTTCAGGGCACTTCAGTGATACAGTGGTGAGAGCGAGGAGAAGGTGAGAGAGGACATCCCTATCCAAGGTGTTGCTTAGATAATATGCAGACAGACAGATGAATAATAAAGATCAAGAGGAAAATGAAGGGCTGATTCAGCCCTGTCCACCTATGTGATGAATCACGGACAGCGTTTGCCAATACGTAGTACATCACCGCAGCGCCAACCTGTATTTCATGTCGTACATAAATACTGGTAAGGTCCCGCAGGTTTCACAGTGTCTTCGTCGTCAGCATTCCCACAGAGTATGCTCGACAGCTGTCTGCAAAGTAGCTTGTTTAATAGTAATGCAATGTTTGTATAGTGTAAGTGTTAAATGAACAAGGTTTTTTATTTAGGATTGAAGAATGTATACGTTGCTGATGCTCAAAGTCCCTGGATTCCGTGAAGTTCAGCTGCCGCGTGTGGATGCGCTAATCGCGTGCGGGCATAGGGAATGCGGAAGAGGCGGTATGCTGACAAATCGCAGGGGGTCCAGAAATTGGTCTTGTAGCTGTAATTTTGCTGAAACTGATGACATGAAGGCTTCAAGGTATTTATGTAAAGGTTTGCAAAATTGAACTTCTCTGAATTCTTTTAATTCACTAGAGGTCATTGTTCCTCAGACCAGCTCTGTGCCGTCTGTGTTTTGCCTTTATCGAAAGGAGGAGCCGGTTACAACTGCGTAGATAACAACTACGAAAATTTGACATAAAAATCTGAACTGAATTTTGGGATCTGAACTTTTTTCTGATTTTTTTTTTTTTATATGTTTTAACTGTTCATAGAATTTTCAGTTAACGTTAATTTATGGATAAATGGGTTTTAATGTATCCTTTTGAAAATTCTGAAGAGGAGGAAGAAAAAATGTGTTTGAATTAAACTTTAGAGTTCGAAATAGGATATCTGGCAGTTTTAACTGTTCACGTTTATGAGAAAAGTGGTTGCATATGTAAGATTGTAAAGAAGTGAGGGTAGTTTAGCACGTGGACTGTTAATGGCGTGAAGTCGGGGTGCAGAGTATAAAGGTAGAATTCTCGCATCTGCTGTTACATGTTGTTAACTCCCTTAGCAGACGTTAAATCACTTCAAGTACAATAATAGTGTGGGAGGTAAATTAACTAACCATTAACAATCTTATAAATACACAATTAAGATGCCAACATTTATATGACACATTGATGGGGCAGCAGTAATTTTTGATTGGGAGTTTGCAGACCTTTGAGAAGCCTAAGACGGTTGCTTATTTAAACAAGTTCTTGCTGCTTGCAGGTAAGCATGGCCTTTTCTAATAAGCAGTGTGTAAATAATTAAGTTTAAAGAACATTCCCAGTGCACTTTAAAAATATCCACGCGCTGTCTACTTAGCTGTGTCTGTGTTCTGGAAGCCTCGCAGTGCTAGTCACGCTGTTGCAGCTAAAAGGCCTCCAAGAGGTGAGTTCCAGGCAGGAGAGGGTTACCTTGCGGCTGGGTATTTGCCTCACAGCCTCTCGCTTTGAGGACAATAAGAACTCCTTCAGGGAGAGCAGGCCTACTTTCTGTAATGGAAATAGTCAGAAAATAAAAACTAGAGCTTGGAGTCACAGCGTTGGCAGGGACCTCTGGAGATGCAGTCCCGGCTCCGGGCAGGGCCAGCTGCAGCAGGTTGCTCAGGGGCCCATCCAATTGGGTTTCGAGGATCTCCAAGGATACTGATGGAGCGTATTTAGCTAAGAGCATAATTTATTAAAATATATGGTAGCAGTAGTGTATTAATAACAAGCAGCATGTCAGTTTTATTTCTCTACCATTCTTTTATTGAATTCCTTCTTGCTGCTGGGTCTGTTGTTTAATATAATACTTTTGAATTTGTCTCTCTTTTTTAAAGCAGAAAGGACACAGTCTCTCAGAAAAAAAAAATGCAGTATTTGTGGCCAAGGGAGCAAAAAAAGCCTAAAATTAGGAAGGATGTAAATCTCTATTTATTGAACGTTCTAATTAGCAGTTGCTGATGTTTGGTGGTGGGGAGAATACTGGTGGAGACGGTCAGTTTGCAATTTACAATACACCTTCAAAATTTTGCTTTTGTCATGATTAGATGAGTGTTCAAATGAAGTAGTACTTTTGCTTTCAGCTGTTTAAATGCAGAAACTGCTCTGTGGGGCTTTGCGTTAATGCACCTTTCCCCTTGGACGTACAGGGGAAACGAGGAAATGTTTGCTGGTCCTGGAACAAGCCTGCCTGATGCTTCCTTTCACTTTCTTCTATTAAAACCTGCCAGGAAAAGGCCAGCTGCCTTTACCGCATTTTTATGGGATACAATGTTGTGTAATCTAAAATTGCTTATTTCCCTTTGGTATTTTCTTCTTGCTGACAGAATTTTAGCAAACAGCAGTCACAGGGTTTATTTTTGCTGTTGTTTCTTTGTTTAAAATACCGACTAAACACATTGAGCTCCATAGCTGATACTCAAATGTTGGGTCTTTTCTCAGCTATGCGAACGGTTAGAAAAGCAGTGGGGATTTTGAACTTCTGGAACGTACGTCTAGACTTGCATCTCTCTGTGAGCTTAGATTTAAAATCCCCACCCAAGTTCCTTTTCCTCGGGCTGAGGACTCAGGGTGGCTTTGAGGCGGCTGGGAGCGCTGCTGAAGGGGGAACCTCAGCTCCCCTCTGTCTTTTGATGTCCCTGCTGCCTGTGTTGTGGTGGTACTGGTGCTCTGGCAGCTGTTCACTGGTGAACCGACCAGCCTGAAAATCAAGAATTTTTTTTTTCTTTCCAGGTTATTTTCAGTAGGTCATTTTTTTGACCCATCTCTCCTCACAGCTGCACCAGTGCTAGAGCCAGCCTTTGGGAGGTAGTGGAGATACCTGACCAGGGCCAGGCAGGGTCATGGAGTTGCCCCTTTCAGGCGCAGCCCAGACTTGATTTAGAATAACGTGATGAAAAATCCACAGTTACAGTAGAATAGGGTAACAGTTTGAGTGTGGTTTGGGTTTTTTTCTTTTTTACCCTCTACTTCATTTTGTAAGGGTGCTTGAGTACTCTGAATGAAATATTTTAGGTAAGTGACAATTACTCTTGTTGAAGTGCTTAAGAATTCAGGTGTGTGGTATATGATCATAGAGCTTTTTCTGTAATACAACAGTTGCCCCATGTGAAGCGCCATGCAGCAGCAGATGTTCAGTATTCTGCCCTGAGATACTAATTCTTCATGTTTAAAATTTTCCCTGGAAATACAAAACCTGAAGCGAGTCTATAATAAAGTAATCAAAGAGTTGGTATGTAGAGGCAGAAGGCAGACAGTAACACACTATTGTGATGGGTGAAAAGAAATTCAGAACCCTATCTGGTTTTGTAAATTTATTAATTTGAATAGACAGATGTTTCTCTTGTGTATTTCCTCTCCGTCCTTCTATGTGTAGTATTTTGCCCTGTAGCAACCATTTGTTGTAGAGTACTGGGACCTGTCTGGAGGTGTCTGTTTTGTTCTGTTGTCCTGGCATTCAGATTTCGAGCTGTCCTCCAAACCCCACTGTTCTTCAAGTGGATCTCAGCAAGCAGTGTAACTTAAGTAAACTGGAACAGAATTAAAATAATGCACTGTACAAAACTGCATCAGTTAGGTTTTGTGCATCCAAAGTATAAACCTTGAATCGGAGTTTTGGTGTGTGGGGTTTTTTTCCCCTAAAATGCTGTGTACGCTGTGTTTCTAGGTACATGTGTCCATGGAACAAGATGGAGAGAAGATAGTACAGTGAAGTGGCGGACTGGTGGGCAGAATGGCTTTCCTGGACAACCCAACGATTATACTTGCTCATATTCGACAGTCACACGTGACCAGTGATGACACAGGGATGTGTGAAATGGTCCTGATAGATCACGACGTTGACCTGGAGAAGTTTAATCCCTCGTCAGCATATGGGGACAGTGGTTCAGAAACACAGGGAAGCAACGGTGAGACTCAGGGCTATGTATATTCCCAATCAGTCGATATTACCTCAAGCTGGGACTTTGGAATCAGAAGACGATCGAACACAGGTAGGTGATATTTGCAGGCAAGGTAACATTAGCCTTTTAAATTCAGTTTCTCTTAGTCTGTCTTGCATGGACAAATCGGAGCATGACTAGCTAGATATCTGTCAAACTTTTCCTTTTGTAATGTCGAGACCCTTTTATAAAAGGACATGTAATGATTCAGTTACTTTAGCATACTGTCAGCTGAGTTTTAATTACTGTTTCACTTATTCATGTACAGAGGAACATTGAGGTAGTCAGTTTTATATATTAAAAAAAATTGTAAAGACATCAAGTCTAAATCCAAAGTACGTGAACAGTCTTTGATATTTCTATTGTTAATGTCTGGAGGGGTGTTAACTTTTGAACAGGATAGTTATTTTCTGAGAAAAGCTACCTAGTGAGGCATCAAATCTATTTGTTATAAAAGAGAGAAATTAAGTTTAATGTGAGCCAGTGAAGTGAATGATTTGTCTATATTTTGTCTCCTGAAGTTTCATTTCTGAGAGAAACCTCGAGCTTGGATTGAAGTTACCAAATTGGGAAGTTTAAAGATGTACACCTTTTCAAAATATGTTCAGTTTGTCTTGACTGGAAGAAAACTGTCTCATTTGTTGTTTCATATGAGGGATATTCAGATTTCTTCTTATACCCGAGGAATGCTATGAACAACAATTCTGTGATATAAAATGTGTATGAAAAGGTTGGTGTGAGGTGGTCAATACTGATCACTTTTTTCTGTGTTACAGTACTCTTTTCAAATGGTTTCTGAAGGTATTATAACACCACCTAGAGCTCAGAAAAAACATCTGTGCTCTACCTAAGAAGTAAAATGTTGTATGGTATTGAATATCTGGGAATACCTTTTAGAAATAAGTTGTCAAAAGTTGCAGAAAAGAAAGGACACTGATCCGTTGCGATGGACAGTTAGGTGTGGAAATAAGCTAAGTTTATAGCTGCAACTGACTTTAGGGCACAGTGGAAAGTTTAGTGTGTTAGGCCGCCTAGCATTGTTCTTGAGGTCTTGTTTAGCTCAGTGGTGGTATAGTTTATGAGAAAGGAGAAGCAAAGTTTTAAGTTTTATATAATGGCTCCAAAAAGTAATTCTGAAGGATTGTTCCACCAAGCAAGTAGACTGACAGAAAAATCTCCATTTAAATTATGGATTGAAACCATTGGTGGCATGTTGTGAAGTCATGGCTAGGACACTCAGTCCAGTGGGGAGCCAGTTTTTTGCCTTTCATCCAGCGTTTTTTCCGTTCCATTGTGTGTGCTGTAACACCAGGAACCTGACGCAGTTATCGGGGCAGTCAGGCTGTGATTTGGAACAGAGCGAGGTGGAAACAAGCCTACAAAAAAGGTGCAGGTTGATCAGCACCGAACCCTCTTCAGAAGTACAGAAAGAGGAATAAATTAAATAAAGCTAACTATTTTTAGTAGAAATCCTTTTTATTTTACACAAGTACTTATCTGTTTGCTTCCATCAAGAACTCAGATACAGACATACATACAGCAAAGTCTTCATACATCTCATAAGTATAAAAATTCATTAACTGTGAAATCTGCAATTTTTGCTCCTAAAATGGGCAAACGTAAGGATGTTTCTTTTGACTCAATCCATAACTATCTGAGTAGATTTAGCACAAGCAAGAATATTTGTTCTTGAAAGCAGATAATGGTTTTTTTTTATTTGGAAAGAGAAGATAGCATAATTTTGTGTATCAACAGGTAGTAATGGCCAACTTTTTTAACATGCAAGCTCTTCTTTATCCTCCCTGATTTTAATACTTTACTAAGTAGAGTCATTTCTGCTTATGCTCTCTTTAACCACTGTTTTTGGGTGGAGTATAACTTTTTATTATCTTCTGCAAAGGTATTTTATTATAAAGTACCTTACCAGAATAAATTTGTCATAAATTGTAGAAATAATATGTTACTGTAGAAAACTCAACACGTCTCTGTAGAGACTACAGAAGTGTTGGTTAGTAGGCAGTTCTCATGTGAGCATGCAAATGTGGAAATGAATTCTCTGTGCATTCTGGTACCAAAGTTATCCCCTCGTTCTCGAAAGGGCTGTGCAGTGGGTGAGACGTTAGGGTATTGCACGTCATGTCCGGGGAGAACACGGGGATCGTCTACCATGGAGTTCTTCCTCCTTTTCTGGAGGACCTGGATGGATCAGAGGTGGTCTTTGGCTCTGGGCTCCATCTCCTCACTGCCTTCTTTCTACTCTGTCCAGAGGGGTTAAAAACTGAAGTGGAGCCAGGTCTGTTCAGGGTGTTGGGAGAGAGCAAATTCCCCCAGTCCTCGGGACTGGAAACAAAGGCTCATCTGGGTGCTAATAGTTAATGAAACAAGAGCTACATTTGGTCAGTGACATTTTTCACACAGAAGGCTTTCAAACTAACATGCTTCTAGTGGGAATGAACCTTAAATAATTCAGACTTCTAATAGGTACTGATAATTCCATCTAATTTGGAGTTGCTATAATGCAGTCCCACAGTAAATGAACCCTTGTGCTTCAGCTGGAGATGGAGTCAGTGAGGACAGTGATTGTGCTTTAGTGCATTGGTTTTGACAAGGGGTGAAAATACCAAACAGGATAAAAACATGCATTATTCTTATTTCTAGTCTACGGGTTTTTTTGCTTTATCCATTGTTTACGTATGAATCTAACAGATATTTTTTGATGGCTCACTTGGGAAGAAGGGGTTTTGGAAGATAATTTTTAGCAGCAGTCTGGACAGTAATTGCAAAAACAGAAGTTTTGTCTTTCAAAATAAAATATCTACACTGCAATAATATTTTACCCAATATTTAAACTTATAAGCGGGGATACATCTTATTTCATTAAGAGTAAGATACATCCAGGTATTTAGGCACTAACCTCATGTTGACTTAAATGGGAAATAGACATCACCATCCCTGTTTGTGTTTGTACCTTAAACTGTTTGTTACAACTGTTAAACCTCAAAGGATTTCTTTTTTAATCAGTTCCCATGTTTTTATGGGGGCAAAAAAATTCACTTCTGTGTCCACAATTCAGTTCAAGGACTAAATATAAAGGAGTATTAATAGGAGGGATAGAAAATATTTTCTAACTTTTTTTTTTAATTGGTGAAATGGCTCAGGGAACTCAAATTGTATCTAAAAATTGTCAGAGTAATTTGGCATTTTAGAATCTCTTCTACAAACCTATTTTAGTTAATGAATGATCTCAATTCATCAAAATTGCTAATATATCCAGCAAATTGTTTCTTTCAGTCATTAACATTATTAGTCCTACTTTCCAGTCTAATCTGCTTTCTTATTTTGAGTGGACACTGAGAACATCCGTTATTTCTTGTGGTCATTGTCCTGGGTAGTTTCTACCAGGTTCAGCTGACCCTTTCTGAGAGACACCTTGCTGTTAACACAGAGATAATTTAAGGTATTAATCTGGTACCCTGGCCTGTAAATTCTTTGGTACTGTAACTATTTGAGGCTTTTTTCAAACCGTATTTTGAAGATGAAGTCAAAATATACGTAAAGAAATATTATATTCATTTTAAGATTTGACTAATGTTGTGAAGATACAAATCATTTATTTTACTACCTATAAACTGTTTCAGCACACTGAAGAAAAAGCTATGCTAATTTATATAGCTTTGACATTTTATAATTTTCATGATTTTTAGATAAAGGATTTTATATTTAAAACTTTAATAGTCTAGTCTGAGTTCATTTATCTTTAATTTTTGAAATGGGTAGAGTAATTCATAACAGTAATTTTATTCCTGTAATGTAATATTCACTTCAGTTCATTTGTGCATTAAAATTCCTTTAAGACCGTTATTAATGATTTATATAATGAAATGTCATATTAATCACAGAAGTTTTCACATTTTATTATTCTCTTCCATGTTAATACTATCTTTATGATCTCTATTAATGTTTTATATCTTCTAATTTCAATTATAAATCAAGAACATTTTCATGTTTTTGTTGGTATTTGCTTTTCAGGGGTGCCACCTTTAAAATTTTATGACTTTTTCCCCTACATATGCAGTATAAAACATCTTTATTCATATAAAGGTAGTTAATTATGTCTTTGTTTATAGTAAACTTTCATTGACAAACTTATAGTTATAATATTTCTTTTCAAGCTCAGAGACTAGAACGTCTGCGGAAAGAGAGACAAAATCAAATAAAATGCAAAAATGTTCAGTGGAAAGACAGAAATACTTCTTACTCAGGTAAAAAGAAAAGATCTCTTTTCCTACTGTTTTTATTTCTGGTTTTGATGGTTACAGTGTTTTCAGTTTGTAATTTTCACGTAGGCTTTCAGAGCACAGAGGAAATGCTCGGTCCTGTGTTTACCTTCCTTTCCCAGTTGGGTGTCTCCCACGGTCGCTGGACACCGTGCCACGCGTCTCGGGCGTTTTCAGCTCTGGCTGGGCTCCCACCTTCTCAATAAAGGAGCGTAAGGAAAAGCGTTTAAAACCTAGCGTGTTGGTCTGAGCTGACTAGAGTGGCTGCTTTATTTTTGTGTGTAAGACACTAATACAGTGTGTGCTGCCGTCCTGTAGCATCGTTGTTTCAGCGAGCAAGAAATGGGGGCAGTAAAGCTCTTGGGGTTCTTGTGGGGCGGGCAAGGAGCGGGACCTGTCGTTGCTGTGCCTGTAGGTGACTGGCAGGTGCCCGCAAGCCAAGCGCAGGGTCGTTAGCGCTGTGTAACTTACAGCTTTCTGGTTATTTCCAGTGGCAGTTGGTGTACCAGATGCGATGAAGATTTTCAGAGGTTGCTTTTATGGAATCGTGGAGGTTACTTTTGTAGAATATTTCTGTGCTTACTTTTCTAGATAAGGGCAGAATCTTAGGAAACAATGTGTATATATCATCTACTTAAATGAAAACATAATAAGTGCTGCCTAAGCTTATCTAGCCTTTCATTGGAAAAACTAGTATCACTGATTTCTCAAAAAATAGGCTTTTTAAAAAATTATCATTGTTAAGTATTTGTGACTGGATGTTCTATGTAGTTTAAATTGTAATATATGAAATGAGAAATTTATCTCAATTCTCTCATTTTATAGCTCAAGCTAGTATCTCTTCCTGTTGTATTTGACACACATTGAAACCATTGTATGGGGTGTTATGCCTACCTCTTTCAAAAGAAGTGTGTGTATCTTGAGGTCCCTGTGTAATCTCTCTTTTTTCTTTTTTCTTTTTTTCTTTTTTTTTTTTTTAGAGGAGCGAACAAAGCTGCTCACATGAGCAGCACCATCCTTGGTACAGCATTCAGCTATGTTTGATACCTCTATTAATGCATTCTAAAATGTTTTTACCTTTCTACTTCTGTAAGCAGAGTTGTAGGTTTTGAAGTTTAATCTACCATAACCTCCAGCTCTCTTGGCTCAATATTTTATAGCATTTGACCAACGATGATGCAATTCTCTTCTTTTCTTCTTTCTGTATACTGCTTGCTATTTCTTTACACTGAATTGCACCCAGACTACAGTTTCCTGCTGGCTTTGTGCTCTTTGTGGTTTTTTATTTGAGTGGGCTCCACCATGACATTTAGTTCCTTTTGTGTGCTGCCCTGAAGATAGACATAATCTGTCACCCAGCAGCATCAGAGGTGTCCCCCGCTGCAAGAATGTGCTGGTGTTGCAGCCGAATAAATTAGTCCCTCCCTGCTGCAGGACAAATTAAATAAAAAATAAGTAAGTGACTTGAAAACTCAAAGCACTCAGTATCTCTCTATTGGCAGAGCTAATTGTCCTCCTCTGCTTAGTCACTGGGATTCTGCGTGTTTCTCACCTGTGTGCATGAAGGACAGCAGAGTAGGAAGAGGCCAGGAAAAAGAGGAGCCCCGAAGGGTACCCAGTGCAGCCTCCTCCGCCACGTGTGTCTGTGAGACTGTCTTCTGTTCCTTGAGCTTAGCGTTATCGGAAATGTATGAAAGCAGCAACAACAGAAATAGCTCTTCTCAGATGGGGGAATTTGACTGCCGCCTTCTGACTGCGTTTGTCTGAGCCTTGGACAAAGTTGAGCCGACGGCTGGCACCATGCAGGGGAGAAGGACGCTGGAAAGGTGGTGTTTTGTTAGAGTCCGATGGCACCACCTCCAGAGAGATGCCTTACTACAGAGAAGCTCTTGTGAGCATTTCTGCTGTCTTGCAGGTAGATACGTAGTCATCATTTGAGGATTTTGGCAGTTGAGTTTTCTTTTGTGATTCCCGTTTTTAATTATATGTACAGAAATTAAAGTACACTAGCCAGGGTAAAGGGAAGTGAGAGACGAGTCATTTTGTGTATGGCAATGAGAGGGGGGGAAAAAAAGTTTTCTACACATCATCTGTTTATCCACTGTAGTGAGACAAGCTGTTTGCGTTGTCAAGAATGAGTTTGAAAGATAAGGTGCTTGTAGTGTATGGATTTGAAAAAGAAAATCTCCATGCATTTGGAGTTGGTTTGGGGATTAACAAATATGAAGCTGCTTCAGGGGTAGCTGACTGACTGGAAGTGCAACTCAGTGCAGGTCTGGGGTTTTTGTTCTGTTGTGCTACCAGTTCACATCACCTTCCCGTACATCGGCTCTTTTTTGGAAAATGGAAAGAACATTTCAGCTTTGTGCAGTGCAGAGATCAGATCATGTTTGTACAGCAGTCTGTGGGTCCTACAAACCGAATACGGATATGTGTACAAAAGGTTACTCTTTCTTATACAATACTAGGTGTTTTTAGATTAAAGCAAGAAATAAAGCATTGCATTTACATCTTACCTTCATTCATTTCAGAGCATATAAAATGTAAATTAGCAATTTATCGAGGGAACCTTTCCAAAGCCTCCCATTCAGCCCATATTGAATAGCTCATACAGCTAACAAAACCACAAAAGGTGAAAAATACATGTAATGTAGACTAAAAGCAAAACTTAGTTTTAATCAAGAATTTAAAATTATGCAATTAAAGCTAATTTAATGTAAGAACATGAGATTTTTTTTTTCCCCTGAACTTTGAGGATTTATAATATTTTTTTCAAGATTTTTAATTGGAGCTGTCACAGCCTGAGTCTATCAGGAATTATTTGACAAAATGCTTAATGCAAGATCTATCTTTTTCTAGCTTTTTGCACAAATCTTTAGAAGGTTTTGGATTCATTTTCCTAAATTAGTTGAATTTTTTGAAATTATGAAGTTTGCTGGAAAAGGAAAACTCTGAGACAGGTGAATTTACAATCTCATTGCATGTACTGTTATTTAACCTCTTCAGTTATGTGAGATATTTGACTTCAGTAAAAGCTATGCAAAACTCAAAGCAAAACAGATGTTGCGCTAATGAACGCAGAAGAATTCCTGAGGTCCTCTCTTTGCACATCCCAACAAAGGAAACTATAAACAAATCACCTTAACATTTCCCTAGAGACAAAACTTGAAGATAAAAGACTTGCTTTTTCACTTGAACCAATAAAAGCATTAGATCCAATTCCAGGATACAGAGTACTTTCCAAATGCCCGAGAAATACCAGGTAAGAGTAATACTCTGGCATAATTGTAATTGAGATTTAAAAAACAGGAAAAAAAAACCCAGAGATAAGCTCGTTACAGAAAACAGAATACCTAATGGAGTCTAAGTTGCCACATTTTAAAAGGATTTAATCAGGCTTTTTTGGTTAATTGCAGCCTCTCACAAGACTGTCTTAGTGCCAGTATTTCGCACTTTTGCCAACTGTCTGAATTTTCAGGCAATCTGCTGATAAAAATAAACTGAGCTTTTGACTAGTTATAATTTGAGAAGTTTTAATTTCACGTTTTAAGAAATTAACCAACTCCTTGCAGATCAAGTCCCCAGTCATTCTGCCTCAGGAGCAGTTTCATTTCCCTGGAGAAGTAACATGTAAATCTTTGAGAGGCGAGAGAATCCGATTGTAGGAACGCAGAGCGGAGCTGGTCTGGGAGAGCCTGTGCTGGTTCTCAGGTAGTGATTGATGGAGTTTGGGGGCACTTGGCTCCTAGAGCAGATGTGGGAAAAACTTGTCCAGATTCACTCACAGTTTCTTGCAGATGAGACCCGTTGGTACTGATATGCTAAAGCACCCCAGGCTCTGTCCTGATTCTGTACTGTCCTTATAACATATGAAGCCCTCATTTTTAATTTTTTTTAAGTATATCTGTAAATTTTGAGTTAAACTGTTGCTGGAAATTCAACTATGCAGTCTCTTCATATAAAAAGAGCTGCTTGCCAGTCTTTTATCAGCCTTCACAGAGCACACAAAGAGCTCACTAACTCTTATCACCTCTGGTTTTTAGAAAGCTTTTTTTTTTTTTTTGAATCTCGATTTTTATCCTGACTCAAGCGGATCCTCTACTGATCAGTTCCATTCTCTATATGGGAAAAATTAATCTTTTCCTCAACCTAAGCAGTAGCATCATCCAGACTTCTTATGGTTTCATAGCTTTGGGCTATGAAAGAGTGGTGGTAGATTCTGCCCTGCTAAAGCATTTGTTGGTTTGTACGTTTTATATTCTTCTCCTTCTTACGTTATCTTTCTGTGGTAAGCAGTACCCTCTGTACATCTCCTAGTACAACTGCTCTCATCTCTTTTCTGATCTACAGCAGAGGAGCTGAGCTCACTATTTGAAAAAAAGAATTTCAGAGTAAAATCTCCGTGTTCTGGGAAGCAGTCAATACTGTCCGTGCGACTTGAACAGTGTCCGCTGCAGCTGAATAACCCCTTCAATGAGTACTCAAAATTTGACGGCAAGGTAAGTGGCCCAGCTGTTTTTCTCTCATACCCAGGTGGTCCCTGACCTGAAGACAATAGGCCTTGGGCAGTTCTCGTGTGCACGCACTTGTTCAACCTTTAGTTAGACTTTAGATTAGGACATCAGCTATTTTAAAGTGGTTATCTAGAAACATGCTTCTCTTAGTCTGAAATATAATGGTTCCGGGTTCAGTAGAACCGTTTCTCTCGTTTTAATTTCAGTATTCTGCCTTACCCTTAGACATACCTTACCTTGCTGTTTCCTTCTCCAGCAGGTTAGTTAGGCAAATATATAATGTGGCTGGGTGCTAGAACGTGTCTCTACAGAGTTGATGGTGAGACCTTTGTATAAATGATTGGTTATTTGGCATTTAAAAAAGCAATCTATTCTGTCTAGCCACATCACAGCCCTTGTGGAATATTCCATGATTTATGCTGTCTTTATCCTCAAAATGCTCCAATGAGAGTGGGAAAAGCCACTCTCTTTTTGAGGGTGGAAAACTGAAGCATCAATAGGTCAAAATCTGTGGGGGAAAAAAGGATTAAACAATGCAGTTCTGTGTAAGTACTCATGTGGTACACGGAGGAGGTTCACTACAAACCTGGTAGGTCAAGTTCATTCCTTATGTGTGTTCATCTCAAGAGCTTGCATTTGATATTACTCGGAATTGTGGATAACTGTCTGTCCATGCCTTCAGTTTAGTTACTCTGTATTGTCAAATATTTTTCTCTGTTATAAACTCTAGAAACTGAAATATAAGCATCGGTGTGATGGATCAGTGTCATATTGTTCCAAAACAATTATAAGTACTGCACAGATCTGTTTTCTGCTGGATTTGTTTGTGGAGTCTCCTGTGGGAGTATGAAGTTTGAGCTTCATTACCATTGTGATGGAAGAATTTAATATTCTGTTAAGTATTCTTGAAGTGGAAAGTCAGATATGTAATTCCAGTAGCATATCTGGAAGTATTTAGAATATTTGTGAAATGGTAACTTTTAAACTATGAGGTCACACAGCAAAAGCTGCCTCTGTTGTTGTGTGTGCTTGCTGGTACGTAGTAACTAGTGGTAACTCAGCTTTTCAAAATTTCTGGCCGCAGTGATAAATGACAGCAGTACTGCAGTGCTCACAACACTAAGATGCCTTTTTTCCTAGACTCAAAGCTTGCTGTTCTAACGTCATGAAATTTCAATGTTTTGGCAAACATTTAAGTGTACTTCCAAGTCATGTACAGAATACTTCTTTATTAAGAGAAATTTATTACGATTCGCTGGTGTCCCGGTCCTGTATTAATACTTGAGCATGATTGAGGTTACCTGCTGGTATTTTTCTCAGAAGCTCGAGGAACTTAAGCACATTCCCTTCCCACTTTGATAATCCAAACTGCTTTTTCTGTATTAATAGGAATTATGGTTGACTGTAATTTTCATGTTTAGAGTCCTGGTGCATTTAGTGGGCGTTTGGTCCATTTGAAGGAAATTGTGCTGTACATAATGGTTTGTGATATTAATGAAATACCTCAATGGTACTCAGTCATGATTTGTAGGGTATGATATGGATCAACTCAATTGTGATCTAGAAATCAAAAACGTTTTTAACTCTCAAAAATAACTGAACAGGAATTTTGTTAGAGTATAATCTCACTATATTAATTTTAACAGCATTGTTTGTGTTACTCTGGTAAGTTTGGCAGTAGTACGCTTATAAAATTTATTTTCTATACTTCTGTATATATGATCTATTTTTTGAAATATTTGCTTGACCATCTGAGATATAGAAGAAACATAGTTCAGTAGTGAGTTATTTTACTTAGTTCAGTTTTGTTGTATTTTCAGACAGTAATGTAAAATCAGAAACCGTCTAGCTTTTTAACATTTTAAATGAAATACCATAGGTCTCATATTTATTTTTATTGATAAGAGATGAGCAGTATTTTTCAGATAAATACAATGCTTTCAGAGAGCAGTGCATGATTTATTTACATAATTAACAGAGCCGCATATCTCTTGGGGAAATGGTACGTAATTGGGGAGAGGCAGGGGGGGTGAGGAGGGGCTAGGGGCCTAATTAAACATGTCTTAAAAAAACCCTACTTAATTACGTATTTACTCAAGGGATCACAGTGGCTCTGAAATCTCTAAGATTATAACTAGGCCTTTGGTTTATATATATATATGTGAATTTAGTAACACAGATTTGCAGCTTGTTGAATAGCACACGTTTTGTGGCTCACGGGCAAGGCGTGAGGAAAGCTTTACCTCCTGCGTGGAAGCTCTTTGTTCCTGTGCGTGCTCGTCTTAGCTGCTTTCGGAAGGGTTTTAACTTACCGCTAATTCAGCTCCCTAGCTGACCTTAAATCAAATAAAACATTCTCTTCAGGGTCCTGCCGCCCCGTCCCTTCGCTTGATGTATTGTTTTAAGCTGATCCATTGTAAATAGGAAAACATTGTATGCCGTAATATCGAGCAAGCAAATTTATTAAAATGCTTACATATTGCAGGTGTTTTCTGCCAGATTTAGTGTCCTTTTCATAACCACTTCTGCAATTTTATGAAATAATAAAATTTTAAAGCACTCTAATTTCTTCTTGTTCTGATCGGTTCATTAATTATCAAAACAGGAGAGAATATGGCTTGTGAAACCCAACTACAATGGAAGCATTCTGACCGGCTCGAGAGTCCGGTGGTTCCTGCCCCACAGATACACAGGACAGAGCTGTGGCTGCACTGTAAAACTTCAGCTCTGAACTAAAGACACGCACCAGCTACTCTTGGTTGTGTCTTCACGTTTTTCCTTGAAATAGTTAAAGTAAACCTAATGCCTGCATCCGTCTGCATGGTTTGTAAATCATGTGAGTTTTACATCTTGATTAATAAAGCTTGAAAACTCCGGCTGAGAGTATTGTGTGAAAAGAGACCTGTAGTTATTGATAACTGCTTTGGTTGTCACTTGTATAGAAAATCCTTGAAGGTTTAAGAAATTGGTGCAAATTGATTTCCTTTATCTGCATGCAAATTAAATTATCATCTATTTTATGCATAACTTCAGGTATATTTCTGTTTACAGAATTTGAAAAATAAAATTTTGATGGGTTATTGTTCCAACTTGCCAACTGCTAATAAGGTTGGGAAGATAAGACTGCCCAGATTTGAAAGCCACAGCCAGGTACCAGAAAGGAAACGCCAGTGTTGTGATGGCTCATGGCCCTCAGAGTCACAGGGTTCAGTTTACCTGCATGTTACCTGCCTGCTTTCGTTAATTGTTTTAAAAGCATGTGTTATCTTCCCATTCAGAATGTTTCTTTTCAAAGCACAAGTATAACTTGCCCGAGTTGCTGGAAGGCGTGGAGATGAGTTTTCTCTGAGGTATTAATCTGAAAGGATGGTGATTTACTACAGTGTTAGTGTCAAACCTATTCAGCTGCAGGACCATTCCCACTAGTAAGCAAAGATGTACTTAGTTACTGGAATAAAGGAAAATCATACTGGAATAAAATATTCAGCTTTGTAGGAACCACATAGTGAATGAGTGACTCCTAAGGCCTCTGTTTACAGTTCCCCTTGAAAGCATCCACATCCATTTTTCTACCAGATTCTCTACCAAGAAATTTTAATCACAGAAGTGTCTTGTCAAAAATTGAACGGACATGTCTCCCACCAAATGGCTGCCCCTGCATCCCTAGAAGAATGTCAGCAAACACAGAGTGTTTCAGGACAGTCAGAAAGGGATGCTAAAGATACACAAAATAGTCAAAGCCAAAAGTTGGAAAACCACAATCAAAACGTAAGGAAGGGATCATTCCTCTAGAATAAACTTGAGTTACAAGGCCAAAATCCTTTCCTGCATGCAGACTGGAGTTTTCTCAGGATATTTTTATTTCTATTTTCATGACTGTTAGTTGAAAATGAAGATTTAAGGAAGGTTAGCATTTCTGATCTTACAGAGGTTTTGTGGGTTTACTTGACTACTGGAGATAATTTAACTAAAAATAGATCAACATGATTTTTGGCTGGACAGATGCTAAAAATCCTATTGCAAGGAATGGTACCTCTGTATAGTGTTACAGGGTTTTTTGTGGCTAATTTTGGTAATGGATTAAAAACCACCAATTTCTCTTGTAGCAACTGTTTTTAAAATGATGCTGTAGAAAGCATGGGGGAAGGGATAATTCATGAGTGCTAATTGCTTGGCTGTTAATTTTCATAAGTGTTGATAGAAGCAGTTCCTTAAATTAAACTTTGTTTAAAATGTATCAAGGGAAATATTCCACAATGTCGGGCCTGAAGTGAAAATTAATATGAATGCTGTGGCAATTAACATGTACTGGTTAATAGCTTTTAGCAGCATTTTGGGATGATAGTCCTTAAATACATTTTTGCATGCTGCTCTTGTTTCAGTCTTGTTTGACTCGGTGTCTGGGTAATCACGAACAAATGTTTTCCACAATCTCCAGTATTAAATAGCTTTACTCAAAGAAAGTAGATAAAGAACTTAAGCAAGAAGCAATACTGCTTTAATTAATATGGAAAATGTCTAAAATAATTAATCCAGGATTAAAATCTCAGTGTGAAAAAAATACAGGTTTTTTATTTAAATGTTTTGCCCCTAAGCTGAGTGGAATGATCTTCATCTGAATCCTAAATAAGTTTGCAGAGGGTTTGTTAAGGCGTTGGCTTATTCTGCCAGTTTTAGTGGTTTACTTGCTACCTGCACTGTACAAAAATAGTTGAAATAAGGATGTTTAGAGTGTTGTTTGTTATATAAGGTATGTTAATATAGTGTTATAAGAATGCAGGGTTAGTATTTATATTGGGAAACCTGCTGTGGTTGTCCCAGGAGCCAGCGCGTCGAGGGCGCCGGCCGCGCTGCGGCAGAGCCTGCTGCTGAGCCCTTGCTGCAGCCCCCGCGCCGGGAGAGACCAGCCGCGCCCCGCTCCTGCCCGGCACAGCCCCCCCGGCCCCACCAGGAGGATACTTCTGCTTTGCTGAAATGGAAACAGTCCTTTGCCTTGGCTTTTGTTTGCATTTCATTTGTTTCATTTTGCTGGGGAACCACCTCTTGGGTGGCGCTGTCCCCAGCTCCGCTTCAGGCCTTTGGCCCCTGGCGCTGCGCTGGCCCTGCCCTCGCGGCCTGCGCCGGCGTTCGGCGTGGTCAGCGCGCTTCCCGAGCAGCGGCTTTGCAGGGGAGGACAGCGTACGAAAAGGGACGCCGGGGGAGCGAACAGCCTCAGAACAGCATTTTGGAAACACAGGCGGCTGCTTCTTGCTCAGACTGGTTCAAATCCACACTGCGCTTCTTGAGACCCCTAAAATAAGTGCCAGAAACATGTAATGGTATCGTACTTTCCCTTTGGTGTCCAGCAACCCCCTGTAAAAGTTCTCGCCCAGCTGGGAGAACTTAGGAGGGAGATCTCCCGTAATACTGAGACTCTCGCAGCGTTAGTGACCTGCGTTGCTCGTGATGTAGGATTTCACAACTCTCTCTGCGTGTAGCATCACCTGCCCTGCCGTGCGGGGGCTGAGGCCAGTAATGCTTTTTTTTAAGATAAAGATTCTTAACTGAAAATTATCACTTTCTAAAATAAACTTCCCTCATAATACGTGGCTAACGTGAGTTGTGCTAACAGCCGCACTGTTGAATACAACACCCCGTGTTAAGAATGCCTGGTTTGTTCTCTGCCGTGTCAAAGCTGTCAGGGTTTGGTGCGCAGTCAGTGCGCTCAGCTGTCTCCTCTGCCCCTGGGGACTTGGTGGGTTTTGCTGGGTGGGAGAAGCCCTGCGCAGAGCGACCAGGTAAATACTGTAACAGAGGTTAGCGCGCAACAGACTGTGGGTTTCCATACAGTGATTAAAATATATTAAGCTTGACTGTTGCTTAATTTAAATACTTCAGAATGTGTTTTGTTATTTTGTACAGAAAAGCCATTTACAATGAGGTGAGAAAGCATCTCGTAATGGTGGCCAAACACTTATTTTAAGTAACTGGAAGCCCAGACAGGAAACTTATGAATTCTGTGGTGGGAACCGTCGCTTGAAGAAACCGCTTTGCGTAGGTGCGGCGGGGACGGCTGTGTGTGTACGGCGCTGTCTGCCAGGAGTGTGTTCACATGCATGTGAAAAAACAAAGCAGAAATTCTGTAGCCACCCCTCTAGCCCAAACTGTAGCCTGGGGTGGCAGATAAGAAAGCTGAATGGCAGTGTTGCACTGTCATCTCTGTTTGGGGACCTGAATTTTATCTCGCAATTCCAGGCATCTCACTTGCATTAAAAAATATTTTTCTGGCCTTATGCAGATTAA